>OZ017783.1:5581217-5593717 GCA_963969325.1 Lycopodina hypogea | reverse complement strand
CATATCACATACTCTTAACGTTACAATTAATATCAAATATGTAAGTATAAATATAAATAAAAAATTTTACACAAATGTGGAGCAGATATTTTAATATTTACAGAAGTTTCTCGAATTTTCTGAGCCGTAATTCAGATATTATTCTTTTACACCAAATTATGCACTAAGTGATAAGTTGACAACTAAATATATCTTCTATTCCTATGAGCAGTCCACACAACTCTTCAACTCTTCCTACCAATCACCAATACAATATATAAGCAATCCATGTCTCTGCAAGAATACTTATTCTTTTTCTTACAAATCAGCGTCGACTTCCATGACAGAAGGGAAGATCGTTTGCCATCCTACATGATGGGGAGATTGACAGAATGTAATAGTTCATTATTTTTGCTGAACCAAAAAAAATTTAATAATTAGACAACCTGTCTGTGTATAGTAAATCAGTTTAAGAAGGTTACTGCTTTTGTCCTCATTAATCCAAGCCATGTGCATAATTAGCTGGGTATTGACTCTGGTGGCAGCAACCTACCATACCTGGGGATTAAGCAGTTCTTAAAACCCCAGCAAGGGGGAGGGGGGGAAAGGGAAAAAAAATCCAGTTGTGGGTTGAAACATGAAATTTTGTTCAACCACTTGACCATGGTGGTTTTTAGACTTTTCTGATAACCTAACAAGGGCAACAACAATAAACAAAAATAAAAGATAATGCATAATCAGGCTTAGGGCAGATTGAGAAACTGCCTCCTATTTTTTAAATATTTGAACTGTACTACTATTGTTATAAACTTGGGTGGATATGTTATTATGCCTGTTTTGATCAGATGTGGTAGATGTAGTACAGTTGAGGGAGGTGGTAGGATGATGAGGCCACAAGTTTACCACCTAAAAATTGAGGCAGGGTGAGGCAGAATTTCACAAGTCTACATAGAAGCAGCAGACTATTGGTCTTCTTCAAATGAGGTGTTGTTGCTGTTTAAACACTTGGAAATGCATCTTTTTCTTCTTTTGTATGAAACAGCTTTAGGTGCTGCCACTCAGGTCAGGTGCCACAGCCGGTCCACTGTAGCCAAGTTGGTGTTGGTTAAGTCAATGTTTTCTTTATCGGGAGGGTTCAGGGTGGGACACTCTTTCACAATGTGCTGTGCTGTGCAGTCTGCTCTGCTCTGCTCCTCCACATGGGCATGCTGCTGTTGGGTGCAGGCCCCATCAGTGCATGCTGGCATTGAACCGGCCAACACCACTGTGCTTCCGATTCAGAGTCACCCGTACCCTGCGGGGCAGTTGTGCACCTGGAGGTAACTTATTGTCATGGGTGACTGTGGGTTGTCTGTTGCCAGCCAGATCTCCAGGTGTTAAGGATGCTTGTGTTGGTGCCTTTAAGTGTAGCAGCATGGCGGGAGAAGGGGCAGCAAGAGGGCAGGTGTTGGTGAACCAGTTGAGATTCCTGAACTAGATTGTGGAGAAGGTTCCCAGGGTCCTTCAGGGCTTTGTTGAGCAGGTTCAGTGTGTGGTGTTCACGATGGAGGGCTACAGGTGTGATGCCTGATAGCACAGGTAGGAAGTCCATTGGGATAGAGTGTCCCATTCAGATTGACTATGAGCTGACGGTGGGCCTCCATGTTGTTGAGGTGAAAGGCAGTAGAGGTAGTCTTTACTGTACTCAGCTTCAATCTCCAAGTCCGTAATTACTGTGCGAGTTGAGCTATGTCTGCTGTTAGCACATCCTCTACGTTCGGCCAACTTTTGTTACTCTTTCGTGTGGTTTTCATGTTGTGTATCATCTCATTTAAATAGTGTTGACCATGAAACCTTTTCTTTTATCTAAATATCAAAGTTGTACAGTACCAGACCAGTCTTAGGTAATCAGGGTTGTTGGTAATATGTTGTTGCTGTAGCAACAGCACTCACATAGAGAAAGGATCTCAGAAAATTGGGGTAAAACTCCTCTCTTCAGCTACTTGAAATCAAAAATTTTCATTATGTGATTGCACTCGGACATTCACACTCATCCTGTATTCTCTTTGACAATTTTTTGACCGAGTAGCCAAGAAGAATCTGAGATTAGTTTCTCTGAACTTTATTTTGGAAAACTTGTAAGCAGTAAGTTTTTTTAGCTTTCTAGCCCTAAGTTGTGACCCCAGGTATTTGTCAGTCCAGTGTGGAGTGATTCCCAAAGGCCAAAGGGTTCCCTAGGGCAAGTGTTTCTCAAGGCCAGCTCATGGTTCTTAACACACCTGAGTTACCTGTTTTGTTTCTTCTCTTCCTTTGTGTGTGTTTATCTAGGAAGTATGTCTATTTATGAAAGCTGACTTCTCAGTAATGCAATATTAATTTTTTTAGCACTTTTCTTAAACTGCAGACCTAATGATATTCACCCTATTTATGGATTCCTCTCACCAGAGCATCCTCTAAAGTGCTTTTTACTCTTCCATGTGATTTTCATGTTGTGTCTCATCTCATTTAAATAATATTGACCATGAAACCTTTTCTTTTATCTAAATATCAAAGTTGTACAGTACCAGACCAGTCTTAGGTAATCAGGGTTGTTGGTAATTTGTTGTTACTATAGCAACAGAACTCACATACAGGAAGGATCTCAGAAAATTGCCTAAAAATGCTGAAGACTACAGGTGTTGCAGAACTACTTGAGAACGTAGGAAAGTGTCGTGTCAATAATTGCTCTACTAGAGAACATAGGAAGGAAATTAACTGGTACATTTAAAAGTAAAAAAAATAAGGTATTTTTTTCTTTATTTTCTGCAAATATTTTTCAAATTTGTAGGGACATTGAAAGCTCCATTTTGAAGTGTCTTTTTTGTTGTTGTCCAAATTATCATTAATAGTCCCCCCCCCCCCTCCCCCTCCCTCCCCACTCTAGTTTTTGAATATCTGGTGGTTTAAAGACAATATTCGTTGTCCTAGTTCACCCAATTGGTCTTATTTTTATGATTGAATATTTTGTGATTAGAGTGTTTTAAATATGTTTAACCACTTTGTGGTTATTAGGTAGCGTGTTCTTTTGTGGTTCATCTTTTTTCTTCTTTTTTTCACACCATTCATGGCTGCCCTAATTTAATCAGGATTTCATATGCAGCCATTCTTATATGCTGTGAGCTGCTGGAAGTCCAATATCCAATTGTGTAGTGTTTGATCACCTCCAAACTTGTTGAGATAGGATTGTTGAACTGATAGGGGCAGTGACCCTTATTATTATTATTATTATTATTATTATTATTATTATTATTATTATTATTATTATTAATACTGTTCACAAGGATAAGAGGAGAAATTGTTGTGTCTGTGCTTATGATAATTTATGTTTTAATAAAACAGGCCACACTTTGGACTGTTCGTCTTGCAAGGAAGTTAAAAGCTCAATCATTTTTTCTAAGTCAAGAAGTTGATGGCTACAGAGTTTTTGGTTGAAATAAAACTTGGTGTGTGTTGTGCGCGCATGTGTAAAATATATATCTATGGTAAATTAATGAGCATGGAGCCATCTATTGAAGAGACATTATATAAGCACACTTAATCAACATCAGATTTACTCTGATGGTATGCATTATTAATGTATATATTGCAATGGTGTGTGCTATAATATTTTGTACTATGGTGGTGTGTATTATGATGTGTATATTGATAATATGTACATCATAATATGCACTGTGATTATATTGTATACTGTGATTTGGTGTACACTAATTAAAATGTGTACTGTTGTATGTATTATTGTAATGGGTTTCTACCTTTGATGGTTTAGGTGAAAGTCACCAAACGTGAGACTCCAGATAGTCCTGAACTAACTCTGAGGGAACTGAAGAAAGGAGCTTTCTTTGGAGAGAAAGCACTTTTAGGGTTGGTTACTATTTATGAGTGGGTGTGAGAAAATGGCCATTGTCCTGCTCAAGTGATGAAGGTGTGTGTGTGTGTGTGTGTGTGTGTGTGTGTGTGTGTGTGTGTGTGTGTGTGTGTGTGTGTGTGTGTGTGTGTGTGTGTGTGTGTGTGTGTGTGTGTGTGTGTGTGTGTGTGTGTGTGTGTGTGTGTGTAGGTGGGTGTGTGTGTGTGTGCGTGCGTGGGTGTGCAATTACTCATAGTTGAGTGCATGTTCATGTGCTATCAAAATCAAAAATAGATAAAGGAACATGTCTAACATGTTTGATAGCTAATATTTCATTGAATCCAAGACTTGGGAAGCTAGGGGATATTGGAGGTTACGTATATCTTCATACAGGATTTTTTGTTAGGGAGGGGGAGGGTCAAGAATAGAGAGGAGGACTTAGGTGCCATAAAGTGATTGAGCTTACCACAAGGACAATGGAAGATCATGCTCCTGATTGATAAGCACGTTAGTTGTAAATGACAATTACCTGAAGTAGTTTAATGGATGAATTCATGAAGTATTTGCCAAGAAATTGTTTCCTAGGACTGCAATTATTCTTGAAGTTGATAGCTCATTTCGGAGTGGCTGGTGTTCTTTTGGTCCCTACAAAAGAAAACGATGCACTAATATCTGCAAAAAGCAAAAAACAACAATAACCTTTTTCATAAGTTATTTGAAACCATGCTGTTATTGAATGCCTACAGTGGAATTATTCCTCAAATTTATATTCTAGTCCAGATCTTACTGGCACTTCCAGTCGGAGCAGCAACCATGGAGGGGAGAGGTCGTTTACTCAAATGAAAGTAATAAAGAGAAGGATCAGAAATCAATAGTCCAAAGAAAATTTGCACATCTCATAAGAATCTCTATGAGGGTTCAGACCTAAAATAGTAATAATTTTTTAAAAACTTTAATGAGTAGGCACCAAAAAAAGTGCTGTCCATGTGATTGTCATTAAAGTTTCTGGATTTACAATATATTACTTGTAAAAAATTAAGTAAGCATGTATAGCACAAGTTAAATATCCATTTTTTGTTCCAATATTAATTGGATGGCTCAATCATTATACTAGTTATTTTTTTCGTCCTAAAATATGATTGGCATATTTTGGTAAAAAAAATTTTTTTTCCAAATATGTTCAAGTGTGCAGAATAGTGTGTGTGGTATAATTATATTAGTTTAATGCGATTATTAATTTTCTTTCAGTAAAGATTCCCTCCGGACAGCAAACATCATAGCCAATGACAATGTCTCTCTCCTCACTGTGGACAAAGAGTAAGCTTCAAATCTAATTTCAGTTTCATTTATAATATCAGTAGCTAGCCAGTAATTCATTATTTGTTATGAATGCACAAGTCCATTATCCAATCCCTCTAGTATGTATAAGGACTATTAAGCTAATTTTTTAATTACATTTATTATTTACGTGATTGCAGTAATTCAACTCCAATGTTTTCCAAATCTTCTTTGTTCATCTGTCACAAGAATATTAATTTTGGATAATCTCCGTCTGTATTTGTTTAGGCACTTTGACTTGCTGATTGGAGGTCTGGTGGGGGACCAGTATGTGTCTGAGAAGCAGTCCAAAGCTGTGTAAGTGTAATGGTTGGGTATGGACATGTACATCTGTTCACATGCCTGTATTTCCTCAGTTCATGAGAGTGCATGGGTAATTGTTTGTGTGCTTACTTTATGTACATATACAATTTTAAAATTTCAACTGTTAGGCTTATATCTTTTTCATGTTATTCTTTTAATATATACCATAGATTTTTGTGTGTTGCCTGTTTATATGTTGTCTTTTGTATTGTTTATTTATTAGGCGTGTGTTCTTGTTCTCATAAACTTATTTTTACATGTTGCCAGTTTGTAGTGTTAATATAAACTCATTTACATAGAACTTATGTTCATTTGGTTTAAAACATTTTTTTCAGTTTGCATAGTCTCTAAATAAGATTACTCATTATTTACATGACTTTTTATTTGTATGCATCCTCTTGTCTTTATAATTTGCACACATTCCTTTATGTCGCACTTTGTTCACTTCTTGTTATTTGTTTTTTTGTTGTTGTTATTATTATTTTTTGTTATTAACTTTGTGTTATTTTCCAGTGATGCTGAAGATCTACATGAAGATAAGGAGTTTGCGAATATTACTCTGAAGGATATTGTGCGTGTAGAAACTCTGGGCATGGGCGGGTTTGGCCGTGTTGAGCTGGTATGTCCATGTTAATTGTATTTATTTCACAAGCAAATGTAATTGCCCATAAAAAATTATTTTGGGAAATGCATTTCTGGACGTAATAATTCCATGTCACATGTTCTGTATAAAATTTGTGTGGCTGAAGAAAATAAACAAAATATTGCATCAGCGGAACATTTTCTTTGGTCTGCTGTTTCGTATGGATAAAAAATATATATATTTCAGTTGGATTTGTAAGGTGTGTGAAACTGATCACAAGTGTTAATTTTAATTAGTTTTGTTGGGTGGGTGCGAGGAGACCTTTTAATTTTTCACTTTCTCTTAATCTCCTTGTAATTTGGTGGTACTTATTGTTTTCATCTGAGCCAAATAATATAATTTCAATATCTCTTGTCCACACTTTGTCTTGCGTCTCAATATCATGTCCGTAGGTTCAGCTACGCAAGGATGCTGTGAAGACATTTGCCCTCAAGTGTCTGCGCAAGAAGCATATCGTTGATACCCGCCAGCAAGAACACATCTTCTCTGAGAAACAGATTATGCTGAAGGGAAGGTGTCCCTTTATTGCCAGGTAAGTGGTACAACTTCATTTGGCACTGCATTGAAATGATTGATTTCCCCCGTTCATTTTTAAGGAAAAAACAACAACATTAATGCTTGTTTGGTGGAGAAACTAAGGATGTGGGATGGGGTTCCTAAATGGTTAGCCTGCTACCCTTCTGTGGGGATCTTTGATGTTTTGTTTGAGTTGAAAATGTCAGGTTCCCTTTATGAATTATGATTCAGAAAGTGCAAGAGTGAATTGGAAGTATCCCTTGATGAAAGTGACTGCCATTACATCTATTTTATGCCAGCATGCTTTCATACTATTAGCTTTTCTAAATAACTATTGTCTGTCTGTCTGTCTGTCTGTCTGTTTGTCTGTCTGTCTGTTTGTCTGTCTGTCTGTTTGTCTGTCTGTCTCCACAGGTTGTACAAGACGTTCCGTTGCTCCAAGTACTTGTACATGATGCTGGAGGTTTGCCTTGGAGGTGAACTCTGGACCATCCTCAGGGACAGGTAAGAATTAGTGCATCAATATAGGCCACAAACCACCATGAACACCTAATGTGTGTGTCAATATAGAATATGGGATGGTGGTGGGTGGGGGGGGGGGGGAATATTATAATGTGTGATATTTTTATGGGGCACATGCTATAGTGTGTGTCTGGGGGGCATGCCCCCCCCCCCCCCCCAAGAAGTATTTGGTGGGTTTAACTTTTGGACAGTCATATATACTGCATCAGTGCTGCTGTTACTTCTTACATGGCATCTTATTAACTTATTATTCTTTCTTTTTTTGGTGGGGAGGGATTCTTGGGTGCCCTCCCTGTGATAAGCGCCATGTAACATAATTATCATGCGTTTTGTAATTTGCTAATTACTAAATATGCAACTAAAGGTTTTCATGCATTGTGGCCTGTAATCTTTATATGCAGCTAAGGGGCCCTAATTACATTTTACCTCAGAAATACTGAGGTAAAGGGTCATCATTGCCTTGTAACAGGTAAGGTTTTCAATGCATGTTACCCCTAAGGCAAGGAAGGAAGTTGTATGAATGTAATTACAACTTCTAATCCCAATGTCATGTATAAGTTTCAGTCATTAAATTTACATCGTGAACATGATTTATTAATTTCTTCGTCCCTGTAGAACTTCCTTTGATGAAAGTACTACAAGGTTCTGTACTTCGTGTGTGGTGGAAGCATTCCAATATCTGCATGACAGAGACATTGTGTACAGAGATCTCAAGGTAATGCACACTTACAGTACAAGAACAGTACATTCTCACTTATCTAAGCTACGTTCACCTGAACAATCAGATTATCCTAATTGGTTGATTATTTTTATTTATTCTTCTCCTTCTATATATTAAAGTTTTCAACCCAATTAAGAATATCCAGGCTTTGAAAGAAAGTTAACATAACAATTTTCTGTGAATATGAATGTCACAGAAACATGAGGTTAGTATTTTATGTGAAAGTGCTGAATTGTGGTCAAAGAATTGTTTTTGTACCAGAAGTTTTCCAAGTTGGAACAATAGATATATTCAGAATTCATTATAAATTAAAAAAAAGGACAACCAAAACAGCAACGAAAACAACTAACAACTTCACCTGAGTATGTTTAGAATGATGATGGTGTTGAAACAGATGATATATATTGAAGATTTGAATTCTTTGAAGTTGTTCATCCACCCATGACTGCTACATTGGGCAGATATCCCCTTTAAAAAGTTATGACATATACTTATAGAGAGGGAAACCCCCCTGACAGGGTGTCTGCATCATGTAGTGAACCTGGTGGAATCATGTGAAGGTCCTCTGCAGCAGTTGGTCAGCAAGCACTCCTGACTTAGGAGGGAGTTGTTCACTGGTTGCCAGTCTACTGATGAAGAAATAGCCCACTAAGTGTAGCAGACAGTAGACTTTGATTCTTGTGATGGTGTGCTGAAGAAGCTGAGGGCATGCACCAATATGATACACTGTTGGTAATGGGGGAAGTGCATGTATGCTCAAGAAATGTATTCAGTGTTTGGATTGGCAGTAGTCTAATGTCCACATTACTTTATGGTACAAAAAGGAGTAAGTGATATGACATGCCAGCAGAAGTAATACTTTGAAGCCATTAACTCTTGGGTCATATTGTAGTGCAGAATGTGCATATACACACAGTTGGAATGTATTTGTGCTTAAGTGGTAGCTTTGGCATTATAGAACTTACCCTGAAAATTGAAGAATGGGTGTAAAAACACAGCTGTAAAAGCCCAGCTGTAAAAACCCAGCTGTAAAAACCCAGCTGTAAAAACCCAGCTGTAAAAACCCAGCTGTAAAAACCCAGCTGTAAAAACCCAGCTGTAAAAACCCAGCTGTAAAAACCCAGCTGCAAAAAACCCAGCTGCAAAAACCCCAGCTGCAAAAACCCAGCTGCAAAAACCCAGCTGCAAAAACCCAGCTGCAAAAACCCAGCTGCAAAAACCCAGCTGCAAAAACCCAGCTGCAAAAACCCAGCTGCAAAAACCCAGCTGCAAAAACCCAGCTGTAAAAACCCAGCTGTAAAAACCCAGCACCTGACTTTCTCTATCTTTCTAAGTAAACGTTAACAAAAGGGTGCAAGCAGTCACCAGTGATTGATTTCAAATTCATTATCCTGATTTATCTGGAGAATCTTATTCTAGCAAGAGGGCTGTGGACAAGAGACAACCGATTCCCTCATTGCTATAGCAAGATCCTCCAGAGGCATATTTACAGCAGAGTTTGTATTTCGTACCACCTGGCCAGCATTAGTTTTGATTATTTTTTGTATATGAAAGAGTGTGTAAAACTGTTTTGTCCTTATGACTAGTACCTTCTTCCTTTAAAAAAAATTTTTTTTAAAATACACTGAATATATGTTAAACGTATGCTCCAAAAAGCATTAATTTTCTATTATTAATCTATTTCCCAGAGACCTTTTGTCTCTTTAAGGTTTGAAATTTGCACTTGGACACTATCAGATAGCTTGTCAATATGGGGAGTTCTCAGATCAATGTAATGAGAAGTCTATGAAAGGATGCAATTTGTATACACACTCAAACAGACACAATTTTTTAAAGAAAGATCTGTGAATTCAATCTTCCTTATTTCCTTAGAAGGTATCTCCCACTATTTTGCTGGTATCACTGTCCCAATATATACCTCCCTCCCTCATATCCAGTTTATTCCAAAGTAAGCTATCTTTTTAATACTACAAGTAAAAAAAAATAAGAAAAAAAAATCACTATTCATAAAAAATATTATATGATGTTTTGTAGTTTTGAGTTCACCCTTGAATTATTGGCTGCTATGTGGTTCACTTTCTCCTCACTAAGTACACACAGTGCATTTCTATGAGTACAGCTCTCTCCAGTGTTCCCATGACATGCACACAGACATTCATGTATAGTACCTCTCAGAGGTCTGGGCTTGTTCCATTCCATATGATATTTTGTCTCTCTTGCTTGTTTTCTTTTTAGCCAGAAAATCTGCTGCTGGATAGTTGTGGTTATGTGAAGCTGGTGAGTGAAACATACAGTCAAACAACATGCACACATTCACATGTCCTTCCATGAATATGCATGTATATGGACATGCATGTAGGTTGACTTTGGCTTTGCCAAGTTCATTGGTGCTGGACGGAAGACATGGACCTTTTGTGGCACTCCTGAGTATGTGGCCCCAGAGATCATCCTGAACAGGGTAAGATGTAGTACTATGTATTCAAATCCTGTGAAGTGATACAATTATAAATAGTGAAGATCTTAATTGTCTTCAATGTAGTTGGCTTATTTGCTAAAGTATTAGTCAACACTGTATATATGTTTTTGTAGGGTCATGACCTCTCTGCTGATTATTGGTCTCTTGGCATCCTCATGTTTGAGCTGCTGACTGGCAGGTATGGGATCAGATCACACTTGTATCATGTGATGTACATGCACTGGCAGTATTTACATGCAGTAGAACTGAGCATCTCCCTCACTAATTTGGTAGTTCACTTCATGCCTTCATTAGCTAAATACTCTGCTCAAGCTGAGGAGTAACTAGGAACAGTGTTGCTTGGTCATGTGATCGGGCCAGGAAGTGAGTGTGGTGTTTACATCCCTGTCTTGTAGTTCTTGCTGCTGTGTTGTGTAGTGTAGATTCCCCACCTACCCAACCACCCGGCTAGCCTGTATAAAGCTTTTAGGAAAGTGAAACATTAGCATGTGCACATTTCAGATGCTCTGTCAATAATGGCAGTATCAGCGGAGTACATAGGAAACTATATTGCATGCTTGCTAATTTTCTCTTCCCGTTAAATGTAGTCAATTATGTGATTCATTTTGAAGTGAACAAACAAATCATACTTGTATCAAAAGTGTGGAATTCCAGTCCTTCATGGAGAGTGCAGGTGTAATTTACTACCAGACATCTGGTTTTACAAACAAGCTATAATTGACGTGTTTTTCAACATTTATATTTGTTGTTTTTGTTGGTGTTGTTTTGACATCTAGACTAGTTCAAATACGGAAATGATTTAAAGAAGATAAGCACAACCACAAAAAGAAACCATGAAAAAGTAGAATGACAAAAGGGTAGTGCACATGTTGGTCCGGTGTAATACATATTTGGTGTGGCACATGTTTGGTGCATCCTGGACTGTAATTGGAATAGACATATTAGGATTAGTCAAAATAACTTGTTTATTCAGAAAGCTCTAAATTATCAGTTAATTCTTAGGATATTCTGGGTGAGGGTTGCTGGTATTACCAGAGTCAACTCTGTAAGAACAAGACTGGAAATTTCCAGCCCAAAACCTGCTCTGTTATGGTATAATGTTAGACTCCATGAGCATGATAACTTGCAGGTAAAAAAATCATAAGCAGATACTTATGAGGTGGGGAAAACTGCTAAAGTGATCTTGAATGCCAATAAATTTAAAGTTTTATCTGGTGGGTCATGGTTCAATGCTTCAAACTATGTTCTCTATGTGTAATTCATGAAGATCATCTTCATGCATGGGATGGATTAACAAGTTGTCAATATATTTTGAAGCAGCAATTTTTTATGTGTAAAGAAGAAGATAAGATTACAGTTATCTCACACTGGGAAAAGGTATTGGTCTAGGAGAAGAATGAGAAAAATAGGCAGATAAAGAACTAGAGTATTTCGCACACTCTGATTATGCTACTGTAATCATCTGGTTTGACTTGTGCTCATGGATGATCTACTACTGTCTGGGCCAACCTATGAAAGCTGTTATAGCTGTGGGTGTGGTCTGATATTTAGAAAAGGTGGATTGGCTCTGCCTGTTGTTAAGTGTGTGTTGCTACACAACAGCTCTGCACTAATCATGTGATGGACCACTAAAACTTTCAAGATTATTTCTGTGTTTGTAAAAAAGATGATGATTGTAATGGAAAAGCTAGATTACAGAATAGTTTACTGAGTAAGTATGTGATTAATGTTTGTGCAGCCCACCCTTTTCTGGCCCGGACCCCATGCGTACATACAACATCATTTTGAAGGGAATTGATGTGATTGAGTTCCCAAAGAGGATCAGCAGAAGTGCACAGAACCTCATCAAGAAGCTCTGCAGGCAAGTACAACAACACACACACACACACACACACACACACACACACACACACACACACACACACACACACACACACACACACACACACACAGTGCAAGTAAACAGTCAGTGTGTCATAGTGTTAGTGGTTGCTATTCTGTGGTTAACCTTTAATTAAATATTCGGTTGGTACATGTTTGGTTCTCAATCAGAACACTTACTATCCAAGACATTTATAATGCACAATGGAATTAAAATTGATGTGTTGCTTATAATATCCGTCCAACTACATAACCTTCT
>OZ017783.1:5554032-5581017 GCA_963969325.1 Lycopodina hypogea | reverse complement strand
ATTTTTGGTGAATGGGAGGGGCATGGGGAGGGGGTGAGTGGATGTCTCATGCAACCAACCAAAAAAAAAACTACAACAAAAGTGATACTTTTCCTCCCATTCTTTTCCAAATATTTTCTTTTCTCCTTCTTTATACATGCTATCTTTGTGTAATGTATATTTTTATTGTGTGTATGTGTAGGCCACAATGTTTTCTATTCTGCCTGTCCACTTTACAGAGCAGACTAATGTGAATTACTATTGTATGACCAATGTTAGGTGATGCTAATTTAGAGGAAATTTTAGATTTTTAAAGAGCAAAATCAGATAACCATGTTTTGAAAATTAACTTTGAATATCAGTTTAATAATTATGGAGTTTTTTCTGTTTGTTTGGCCCTCAACTCCTCCCATAGTTCTCCCTCATTCCATACTAAGCCTTTCCCAATTATTCTAATTTTTGGAACAATTATGCTATTCTTTTATGCTTCTTTCTTGATCAATTATGCTTCTGAAAAATACCAATTATGCTTCTAAATTTAATTAATTATTCCCACATATAGGTCGTCAATTTTATAAGGTCAAAAAATATTCATTTTAAATCAAAGATAAATCCATAAAAGTGTCAAAAAAACCAAAAAAAAACAGAACAAAAAAAAATCAATAATCTTCCCAAGAACAGCTTTATTTTTCATTGAAAGAATGTTGAGTATCTCTTAGCTGTAGCTGACCAAGGCGGAAATATTGATTTTAGTACCAAGTACTGAAATCACTTGCTCACCAGCACTGGACTACCTTGGTAGTTCCTCCTCAGTGTTTTTGTCACCACTGTAATTTTAAAACGTCAGCAACACACCCACAGCTTGGGATCAATACATGGTAGCCCAGCTTTCCTATTATCTCGAATTAACAGAGTGAAAAAGAGGAAGACTTTTAAATCTTCAATATCAATATTAGTAGGTTTAAGTTCACACACCCTAGCAGGATAAAAAAAGAGGGGTCTTTTGAATGCATTCAATGGTACTTTGAGATCACTATAAAGCTTCAACCCATGTGATCATATAGCAAGTAGCAGCAGTGTTGGGACAATGCACTGTTGCAATAGAAGAAAGAAAAGATATGTTCATATGTGACAATACTAAGGGGCTATCTCCTTCAAGATTGTATGTTGCCTTAACAAAAACATTGCCAAAACTACAGTAATAGCTAGTTCTATTTGTAGCTATGTGCTCTTTATAGGGTTAGATAATAACTCAAGCAGATTTGAATGATACAAACTCCCTTAAGCAGTCATGAACTTGCTTGAGCATTTCCCACCTTGATCACCAATGTGTGCTTTGAATATGTTGGCACAGAAAATCCAGTTTTTGTCTTCCAAACAAATCTTGACTTCATACTCCAAGAAAACATGTTATTAATCCGTGAGATTGAAAAGTGATCCAGTACAGGTGTATTTAGCTTTCTCTACTCCCAGCTACCAATTATGCTCTTGAATCACCAATTATGCTCCAGAGTTACCAATTATGCTTCAAGCTACCAATTATGCTCGAAATTATGCTCGCATAATTGGGAAAGGCCTATTCCAGACCAAATTTTCTGAGCAAAGCAAAAATACCCAGGATTGAAACCTAAGTGGGTTGATATTTAACTAGGACAGGGGTTTGGGCTTAATGGTGAATGCAAGGGGTTTTTGGATGGAAGCATCCTCTTCATGTGTTAGGAAAATGTCCCATGCCCTGTTGGGGATAAAACCTATTCAGAAAAGTGTAGTTATCATAGCAATGTCACTTGTGTTATTTAATAGTTTACATTGTGTGGTTGATTGTGTATTCTGTGATTTTGTTGAGTTTTGTGACTTGATCAGTTGACTAGTTTTGTTTCGAATGAATGATATATTTTGAGTTGTTTGAATGAACTTTAAGTGTAGTTAAATCTAAGTTACTACATGGCGACAGTTGGGATACTCGAGGAGTTTGACTCAGCAAATGATTCATTGACAGTTTATGTGGAACACGCCCAGTTGTTCATTGATGCCAATGGCATAGCTGAGGACAAGCAGGTGGCAGTGTTCTTAAGTGCTATTGGAAGCAAGACTTACTCACTATTAAGGAACTTGCTGGCACCTACAGCTCCCAGACAGAAGTCATTTGCTGATATAGTGGCTACCTCGAAAGGACACTTTGAGCCAAAGCCACTGATTATTGCAGAGAGGTTCACATCTCATCAGCAGTAGCAAAGTCAGGGTGAAACATTAGCTGAATGTGTTTCAGAGCTATGGAGACTCACAGTACATTGTGAGCTTGGACCTTACCTGGAGGAAGCCCTTCAGGACAGATTAGTTTGTGGAACTTGAGGAAGCAGGTCTGAGATTGAGGAAGGATAAGTGTGTGTTTCTTGCTCCTTCATTGGTGTATTTAAGCCATGTATTTGACTCCTAGGGGTTGCACCCAGCACCAGAGAAAGTAAGAGCTATACAAGATGCTCCACAACCAGAGAACGTAACACAGCTGAAATCATACCTGGGATTGCTAATTTATTACTCTAAGTTTCTGTCAAACTTATCCTCTAAGGCACAAGGAGTGTTGGCATTGGACGAGGAAGCAAAGTATACTAAGAAGTTGTTGGTTTCATCGCAGGTGTTGGTGCATTTTGATCCTAAGTTAGATATAAGAGTAGCATGTAATGCTTCAGATTATGGTATTGGTGCTTTTTTCTCTCATTGGATGCCAGATGGATTGAAGAAGCCAGTGGGATTTATGTTCAGGACCTTGAATGAAGCAGAAAGAAAGTATTCTCAGATTGAAAAAGAAGCTTTGGCTTGTGTGATAGGAATATCAAGATTTCATTCATACTTGTGGGGACACCATTTCACCCTACTAACTGACCACAAGCCCTTAATGACTCTTTTCAATGAAAGCAAAGCCATTCTTCAGCAAGCAGCCAGCAGGATTCAACATTGGGTGTGGAGACTTGCTTTGTATGAATATACTATTGAATGGTGATCAACAGGACATCACGCTAATGCTGATGCACTCAGTAGGTTGCCTTTGCTAGAGGCCCCTGCTCAATCTACTGTACCTGCAGAGCTGGTCTTGATAGAGAATCTTGCTGATGCTCCTATCACATCTCATCTAATAGCTACCTGGACTCGATGTGTTTTTGTGTTAGCTAAAGTTTTTCAGTTTATTCAAGGAGGATGGCCTGAGCAGACATATGATGACATTCATCCATATTGGTTGGAATTGTCCTCACAGGATGATTGTGTTATTTGGGGTGGAAGAGTGGTGATTCCACCCATTGGTAGAGAGCGTGTTGCATGAATTTCATGGTGGACATCCCAGAGTGTCATGCATGAAATCTCTTGCTAGAGGTTTAGTATGGTGGCCAAATCCGGATAAAGAAATAGAGGTGATGGTGAAACACTGATTAAGTTGCCAACAGTCTCAGCAATCACCACCATTGGCACCTATGCAACCATATAACTGCAACTACTAATATTCAGCAGTTGAGATAATTATTTGCTCAATTTGGAAATCCCCAATCCATAGTGTCAGACAATGGTCCACAATTTGCAGCAGCAGAGTTTGATAATTTCTGTAAATCAAATGGGATTCGACTTATCAAAGTGGCACCATATCATCCATCATCCAATGGCCTGGCTGAGCGATCTGTAAAGATTATTAAGCAGGGTTTGAAGAAGCAGTCAAAGGGTACACTGGGAGATAGAATTGCCTGAATGTTGTTTCAGTATAGGAAGATGCCACACACTACGACTGGTAGGGTGCCTTCTGAACTCTTGCTTGGTATGAAACCATGTACAAGGTTGAACCTGCTCAAACCCAACTTGGAGAGGACAGTTCAATCCAAGCAAGGACTTCCAAAGTTTGATCATGACAAATGAGTGGCACATAGCCATTTTTCTGAGGGAGAGAAACTGTTTGTAAAGAACTATAGACTAGGAGGGGAAAAATGGCTATGTGGTATGATTGATGAGATAACTGGGCCTTTTCATATAGAGTCTAAATGTTGATGGCTCAATTATGCGTAGTCATCAAGATCGACTCAGAAAGAGATCCCCCCCCCCCCCGAAGGGGAATTACAGTCATAGCCTCCATCAGAGAAAACTGAAGATAGTGACATGTGGGTTGACATAGATGAGAATTTGTCAGACAGAATTACTGCTGAAAGATATCCATTAGAGATACCACATTCTCCACTAGTTCTAGAATACTGAATATCACCCAAATTGCAGGGAGGATTGCTTCTTGTGAATCCTCTACCTTCCACCATAGCCGGAAGTCTTCACCATCTAGAGAGGGTAGAAAGCCCCCTGACTATTACTGAATTGATGGTGTATTCATCATCATCCAATAAGATGTGTCCTCCTGTAAGACATATCCTCCCATAAGACATCTCTCCGGTAGGGGATGTCCTCTATAAGACATGTCCTTCCATAGGAGAATATAGTGACCACGGCCCACCAAAGATGGGCCTAGCAACAACATTACCAAAGGCATCAACTGTGTACTTGTCAATCTAATAATTATTTATTACTGCATGCAGTTATATTATCTTGAAAGCCATCATATACCATTGAGAACTGAGGTAAATTTTAAGGGGAGAGGGGAAATCCCAGTGTACCCAAACACACCCCCCCCCCCCCCCCCCGTATTAATCCCAGATTACTGTTGTTACTTTGTCTGCTATTTCCCTATCTTTGGAAGAGCATGCTTGCACTTTATTTCACATATACGCTAAGACTAAGCACCACCCTTCCTGCCTGAAAGTTTACCTCTTGTACAATATGCCTGCAGGTGGAAGAAGTTTGCCAGGGACTGTGAACAGTGACTCAAGAATGACGAGAACACAATCAAAAGTTTGGAGAAGTAGCTAAATGTGAAGGAAACTGACATTGTGCATATTCAGCAGTACGTGACTGTGATCAAGGATCATCCCCAGGCTTCGGTGAAGGGAAAGTCAAAGGAAAAGAGATTAGGTGAGGATCATGGATGGGATGGAGAGAGGAGTTGGGTGTGGCCTGGGGAAGGTAGGGGTGGGGGCTAGTGATGGTGG
This sequence comes from Lycopodina hypogea, assembly GCA_963969325.1. Classification (NCBI taxonomy): domain Eukaryota; kingdom Metazoa; phylum Porifera; class Demospongiae; order Poecilosclerida; family Cladorhizidae; genus Lycopodina; species Lycopodina hypogea. Next base: position 5,575,966 of record OZ017783.1, on the reverse strand, counting down.
GGAGATGGCAGTGTGGGTGATAAGGGGTGTGGCTAGAGGTGGGGGAACCTATGGTACATGAATGAGTGCATATTTACACCTGCTTTTAGAAAGATATGGAGCGTTCAAGTGATGACATTCAGGCCAGTCTTTGAATCAAAACAGAAGTGTATTTGGCTCATGCACAGGATGTGAAATTCTATCAGTGGACTGTAAGCAGATTATGCTCCTTTATATCAACAATAAAGAAATGTCAAAGAATCTAGGAGCCACACTGTCTTTGAGCAGTGAACATGTGTACATATTTGTTTGTGTATGTAATATGTAGCCCTCGTACAATACTTCCCCTTCCCTCCTACTTCTTCCACTTCAACTTCCCTCACTCTTTTCTCTCCCCCTGCCCTCACAGTGCTGCTAACTCATACACATTCCATGTGAGACACATACATTTTATCCAGATATTACTCTCACACACTGAAAAAATTCAATCACAAGCATTTGTGACAACAAAAAATAAATAGTTGAATAAATTTTCAGGAAGGAACATATTTATAAATAAATATAAAATAATAAATTTAAAAAAAACAACAGCTGATTCTCTAATACATCTATCAGGTGTTTGATATTGGCTCACCAAAATAGAAACTGAGTGAATATTTCAATCCTGTAGAGATTGTTGTAACTATTGAGATATTCATGGTTATGGAAGAGGAGTTAGTTGAAGAAGGGACTAGCCCCACAAGGAAGCTCAAGATTTCATAATGGGAGAATGTACTCACAAAAGCAAATATCAGAATTGGTGGCCGGAAAAGTGGCTATTTGTTGCACCCATAAAGGGTGACCCACATTCTTGACAATATACTGTTAGAATTGAAAGTATATCCAGATTTAAAGGCTTAGAAAAGATGAATCCCCTAACAATTAGACTGTTTGATTTGAACTGTGGAATGATGGTTACTCAACTTCTGGATATGTGCTTGAAGGCCAACTCAGATTCAAGAGGATGGCAAAGATAGCACTGTTGGTACTTACCTTGCTACACTCTAACCCTTCAGAGGAAAAAGTTTTAGTTTGGTCTCCAAAAAATACATTACTTTTATGCCTAGTCTCAAACTTGATGGAATGCTGTCCAGTATTCTGACCCTTAAACTTGCCAACCCACAGCCATATTTTATATATGAGCAAACAACTTTTATTTTGGAAACTTCTCAGAGGGCTGCAGTTTGTATATAACAGGGCCCATAGCAGCAAAACTAACATCATATATTATGAATTGAGAGTGTTTTGATGTTGTTTTTGTGTGTTGTAAAAACAACTCCTTTTTCTAATTGGGATGTTCCTTACTGTTAATCTATTTGTTATTACCCATACAGCAGTATATAACATAACAGGTTGTATATAGGTGGCCTAGTTGTGACATTGCATGCATACACAACACAAAATATATGTGGAAGCAATTTGAAGGGAATGTTAGGGTTTCCTCTATGGAAGAGAGCTTCTGTGTCAGGTTTGGACATGTGGTCTCTGTCCTTTGCAGTATGCTGAACGATCTTATTGTGATCTGCTGGGGTGCCTTCACGAGTTAGGAAAGACTTTATACCTTAGAGGGGAAAAATATAAGAATAAATAGATAAGTAAAAATAATTGAAAAAAAAAGATTATCAGTATAATCTGTTGAGAAAAGAAAGAGTATCAACTCTAACAGATAATGTAATAAATGCTACTCATAATCATTGTTCAAACACCCATATAATCATTGTAAACATCCCGTGTAATAATTTGTAAACACCAATTTAATCATTGCAAACCTCCATATAATCCTTGTAAATGCCCATGGTTTGATTTGTAAACACCCATGTAATCATTATTAACACCCATGTAATAATTGAAACACCCATATAATCATTGTAAAGTCTATGGAATATTTGGTAAACACCCATGTAATTATAGAAACATCCATGCAATCACTGTAAACACCCATGCAATCATTGTAAACACCCATGTAATCATTGGAAACACCCATATAATCATTGTTGAAAGGACCACATCTCTAATGTTGTAAAATTTCCTCTATAAAAGATTAAAAATAGAAAAGAGGGGAGTAAGTGATGTTACATTTTATATTCTTTTGGATTATGAAACAACAAAACGTATTTGTTTCCACTTGATGCAGCCCTTAACAATAAAAAAAAAATTATAATTTTGATTATGACTTATGTGTATCTCTTATAATTTGTCTTGAAGATGCTCACACCAGGCCTGGATATTGGACATCTAGTTAAACTTAATATGGAGGCAAGGCTTGCTGGGAGAAGAGGGCAATTTCCAGAAGTGATAGTCTTCCAAGTACTTGAAGGCACAATGCCCACTGCCCATTTCTATTGTCATTAATGATGGTGTTGCTGATGTGAACCAGACAGACAGACAGACAGACAGACAGACAGATAGACAGACAGACAGACAGACAGACAGACAGACAGACAGACAGACAGACAGACAGACAGACAGACAGACAGACAGACAGACAGACAGACAGACAGACAGACAGACAGACAGACAGACAGACAGACAGACAGACAGACAGACAGACAGACAGACAACTGAAAACTCAGCAGATGGTGATATATTTATTTCATTTTTAAGTAAATATAAGCCAAATGACAGTAGTTCTGATTCCTATTTCTACGCTGAAAATTCTGGTCCTGAATCTGAAGAAAGGCTTACAAATTTGTCGTAATCACCCAAAACCATTGTAATAGTTTGAAATATAAAGAAAGACACATATACATATAAGTGTACATACATACTTACAAACCATAATATATGTTAAAGAGGGTTTGGGAATCTAACTCCTTAGGTCCAAGTATTTTCAGAATTTATCTTTTGGAACTTTTTCGCTTTACACACAAATGGGAAGAGGTGCTGCCAAGAGGAATCACGCCCATGTTACTCCCAAAGTCAAGTTGTGTATGCATACCATGTTTTAAGTATGTTGCACTATGGGTTTATCTGTAATATTTTTGTCCTTTTTTTTTGGGAATGACATGAAAATGCTGAAATACCATTTTTACCATTTTTACCATTTTTAGCCTTACACAGGGAAATAAAGAGGTGTGGTCAGGTGGGACCCAATACATGTTACACCCAGAGTGAAGTTATATATGCATATACCATTTTTAGCTTTTTCTATTACCATGGTAATCATTTTCTGGATTTTTTTAAGCCCATTTATTAAGTTGGGTCAAAACCTATCATCATGCTAACTTTCAGAGAAATCCACCAACTGGTTTTGCCAGAATGATGGTACAGACGTACAGACAGACAGACAGACAGACAGACAGACAGACAGACAGACAGACAGACAGACAGACAGACAGACAGACAGACAGACAGACAGACAGACAGACAGACAGACCGACTGACCGACCGACCGACCGACCGACCGACCGACCGACAGACAGACAGACAGACAGACAGACAGACAGACAGACAGACAGACAGATGGATGGGCAGACAGACGAGCGGACAAATGGACGGACAGACAGACAGATGGACAAACAGGCAGACAGATGGGTGGGTGGGCGGGTGGGTTGGCAGGCAGGCAGGAAGGCAGTCAGGCAGGAAGGCAGGCAGGCAGTAGGCATCTCCTTTTATATGTACTAGCATGCAATTTTATATATACTAGCATGCAATTGTGGCCTTCAGCCTCCTTGCTTGTTAGGCCCACCTTCAGCATGTTTTGCTGTTCGAGATATCTTTGAAATTACTGATAGGATTTTTCTTGTTAACTTGGTGGGCAATGTTAAAATGCATTAGGTCTCTTCGAAATGGTATCGTGTGAAATCCCATGCATTCTCCTTGATTAAAAAAAAAATGTATGTCCAAGAATTTTTTTTTGGGCTTCTTTTAGTTCTTCCACTTGAACAATGGAGGACCAGTATGTGTCTGAGAAGCAGTCCAAAGCTGTGTGAGTGTAATCGTTGGATATAGAAATGTACATTGAAATATGTACGTGTGTATGTGATTCTGTGTGTTGTTCACATGACTCTATTTCCTCAATTCATGAGAGTGACTGGGTAATTGTTTGTGTGGTAATTTTATGTATATATACAATTTAAAAATTTCAACTGTTAGGCTTTCATCTTTCTCATGTTATCCTTTTAATATACAATAGATTTATGCATGTTTATATATTGTTGCTTTCTTTCTATACTTTATTTATTTGGCATGTGTTTTTTGTTCTTATGAACTTATTATTTTTTTACATGTTACCAGTGTGTAATTGTGTTAACTTGAATTCATTTACATCAAGCCTATGATTTTTTTTCATCTTTTTACACTTGGTTTTTAAACTTTTTTTAACTTTCAGTTTATATTGCTTACTTTATGTTGCTATACTGTTTGCCACTACTTTTACATGTTTATTTAATTTTGTGTTTACAGTATGCTTTTGTTCATTTTACATGTATATTGCTTTACAGGTTCATTCCCGGCACTTTAATTAATTGTCTTCATTACGTATTTCAAAAATTAAATATTGTATAATATTGGCATTCTGCAGTTTGCATGGTATATAAATAAGCTTATTCTTTTTTTACATGACTATATTTACTTGTTTGTATGCCTTTGTCTTTATAATTTACACACATTCAATGTCGCACTTTATTCACTTGTTATTATTATTATTTTTTGTTATTAACTTTGTGTTATTTTCCAGTGGTGCTGAAGATCTACATGAAAATAAGGAGTTTGCAAATGTTCTCTGAAGGATATTGTGCGTGTAGAAACTCTGGGCATGGGCGGTTTGGATGTGCAGAGCTGATATGTCTATGTCAATGGTATACACTTCATAAGCAAATTTAAGTGCCCATAAAAAATTATTTTGGGACATGCATTTCTGGATGTAATATTTCATGTAACCTGTTCCGTATCAAATGTATGGGGTTGAAGAAAATGAACTAAATATTGCAGCAGCTGAACATTTTCTTTGGTCTGCTATTTCGTATGGATAAACAATAATATTTTGTTAGAGTTGATAAGATGTGTGAAACTAATCCTAAGTTTTAATTTTAACTGGTCTTCTTTGTTGCATGTGAGCAGACATTTAAATTTACACCTTTCTCTTACTCTCCCTGTAATTTGGTGGTACTTATTGCTTCCATCTGAGCCAAATGCTATAATTTTAATGTCCCTTGTCCTTGCCTCTATATGTTATGTCTGTTGGTTCAACTATGCAAGGATACTGTGAAGACATTTGCCTTCAAGTGTCTGTGCAAGAAGCATAGGCCCCACAGCTAACAAGTGCTTAAGTAGCTTGATCAGGCTGGATAAACCAGGAAAAAAAACTTATTCCCAACTAGTGGGTGGAGATCATTATTGCTCATCACAGTCAAACTCCATCTGAAATTGTCCGAAGGTTCAAATTAGACTTCTGTAGATTTTGTTGTTAGCTGAATTTTGCAACTATGATAAATTATTGAACGTTGTGCTCAGAGATCCTACCATTTATGGAGAGAGGAAATGGCATATTCAATCATGTCTATTTGAAGGAAACCTGACTCTTCAGAAAACATTGGTTATCGGAAATCTATGGAGCCACATGTTGAAAATAGTGCACCTCTGCAGGCAAGGACAGTCATCAGGCTACCGCAATTTCAGGTTTCAGTTATGGGAATGATATAAGCACAAATCCTTCATTGGGTTAGGTACATATGTTAAAGAGTAAAAAATCTTACAGACAGCAGTTTAACATAACTCTAAGGGACAGAGAGAAAGTCTACCTAATTCTAATGGACAGAGGGAACCTCTGCTTCTATGTTTTAGATGTGTTAAAATTGGCCATATCCTTTCTATGTGCAAGTTCAAGAATGCCAAGTGTCATCACCATGGGGCATGGGGATTTAGGCCATATCAGACCTGCATACAAGAGTAGAGAGAAAACTCACCATAGCCCTAAGAAACTTGGGGATATTCGGCACGTACAGGAAGAACAAGATGAGGGTGATAGTGAGTTTAGCCTCTTTTCTAACCCTTCCCATGGTATGTCCAAATCCTATACAGTAATGTTCGAAGTGACTGGGTAACAATTTTAAAAGGAAATAGATACTGGATCCTCCCTTTCTCTAATTTATGAATGTACATGTAAAAAATTGTGACCTGAGAAACAATTACTACCATCAATTGCAAAGCTTAAAACCTATTTTGGTGAAATGTTGCCAATTTTGGGTACTTTGAATGTTCAGGTATCTCACAATAAGTGGAAGGTTTACTTATATTTAATTGTAGTTATTGGGAGTGGCCCAAGTATAAAAATTGGACTGACAACTAATCAACAAAGTTGTATTTAAGGAAAGTCTTGGAATGGTAATGTTAGACCCAGATTTTGTAAAGCTTGTTCTGTACCATATTTGATTCAAATTTTAGTGGATGAGAAATTAGACCAAATGGTGAAAGAAAAGGTCATAGAACCTGTACAGTATGCTGATTTGACAGCACCCATTGTACCAGTACTTAAAAGTGAAAAGAAAACAGTCTGAATTTATGGTGATTTTAAGCTTACACTTAACAGAGCTGCAAAGCTAGACAGGTATCCTATACCTAAGATTGAAAATCTTATTGCCAGACTAGCAGGTGCAACTGTTTCCGCAGTTAGACATAAGTCAGGCTTACCAGCAACTCCTCCTTTCTGAGGATTCAAAGCAATATGTGGGTACAAATACATGTGGGGATTGTTTAGGTGTAACCTGCTACCCTATGGAATTTTATCTGCACCTGGTATATTCCAAAGAACCATAGAAAGCCTTTTCTATAAGGCATCCCTAACGTAGTGGTATACCTAGATGACATACTTATCACTGGGTCCATTGCACTGAGAAATTGTATATGGAAATGTTAAGGGAGGTTTATGGAGAATCCAGAAGGCTGGATTCAAATTGAGGAGAGAAGAGTGTGTTTTTATGGCTCCCTCTATAGTGCATCTTGGTTACAGAATAGGTGCATAAGAATTGCACACCATGCTAGAGAAAGTGAAAGCAGTAATGGATGCACCTCAGCCAACAGTCAACAGTTACTGAGTTGAAGTCTTATTTAGGACAATTGAATTGTTATGGCAAGTTCATATCTAACATCTGTACTACCTCAGCTCCATTTTACACCCTTTTAAAGTGGAAGTGGTCTGATAAGAAACAGTCAACATTTAAAAAATCTAAACAATTGTTAACCTCACAATTATTGGTACATTTTGACTCTAGAAAGGAATTAATACTTTCTTGTGATGCCTCTCAGTTGGTATAGGGGCTGTGTTAGCATATAAATTCTCTGATGAATCAGAAAAACCTATTGGGTTTGTGTCCTGTATTTTGACAGCTGCAGGAAAAAAAAATTATAGTCGGATTGATAGAGAAGATCTAGCATGTTCATTTGAGGTAAAAAGATTCTGTTCTTATCTTTATGGTCATAAGTTTGAATTAGTGACTGACCACAAACCACTAATCAATTTGTATAGTGAGAAGAAAGCAGTTTCCCCACAAGCCTGAGGTAGAATACAATGTTGGTCTCTTATCTTAGACATGTATGAATATACTATTTCTTTTAAGCCAATTAAAGTCTGTTTGCGCTAACCTGGGGAAACGTTAATAACTTGGTCAATACTCAATGGAATTCCAGATTTCCAAGAACAATGGACTTATGATCCTCCAGACGTTCTTTTAGCACTACTCTTGAAGAATTTGACCATCCCTAGGCAAATTTAGCTGTATGTCCCATAAGCAAGTACACAGCATTCCACCAAGCATTAATTGACCATATGGAATGCATGCATAAAAATATCCTTTGGAGGCTACCACCCACAGCAAAGTTCTTTCAGTTCTTTGAGTGGAATACAGAAAAAGTAGCACAAAATTGATTTTTTCTTGTTTCAGCTGGATTCTAATTACAAATATGATTATATCTTTAAATAACTTCTTTCTCAAGGAAAAGTGGCTGAAAGTAAAGGTCTGTTGTTCATGTCAATCTTATCAAGTGCAAGTGATGAAGTGTCCAACTTCAAGAAGTTGGTCAAGAAAACAAGGAAGGAAATATCTATGCTTTTTGCAATTTGTTCCAAGGACATACTGTGCCTGTTAAAAATAGTCAAGTTTGTCACATATAAATCTCTTAGCATTAAGTAATCCTATATAATATTTTCATTTATATTATATCTGTATATTCATTATTTATTTCAGTATATTCTTTATCAGTCTAATGAATGAATATAAACATTCAATTTTGTCACATACAAATATCTTATCATTAAGTAATTTATATTATTTCTGTATATTCATTACTTATTTTAGTATGTTCTTTATTGTTTCGATGAATAATTTGTCTAAGACAAATGAAGATAATGATAAAAGAAATATTTGGATAGGAAAAAAAAACACTTTTTCTTTTTTTAAACTTTTTGATGAACACATGGGAAATGAAATCAATAGCAGAAACCAATTGTGAGATATATGGATTAGTGAACAAATGATGAATAGGTTAAGTAGCAAAATGTAAGATACATGAATTAATGGATAAATGATGATGTGTAAATAGCTAAATGTAAGATACAAGGATTAATGGATAAATGATGAGTAAGTAGCTAAATATAAGATACATGAATTAATGATAAATGATGCCGAGATGAAAGCTTGAAGTGGATTGTTAACAGGGATGAGATAGTTCAACTGAGGTAAGATTGGTTGACTAAGTGTTTTTTAAGGTGGAAAAGGATGAAGATATTCTAATGTGGAGTGTAAGGGAGTTCCAAAGTTCTGTGGCAGGGGGAATGAAGGAAAATTGCACAACAGAGGTGCAAGAGAAGAGAATTTTGATGTTGGAGGAATGATAGTGACAAGAGGATGTGATAGGAATTAATGCTTGGTGGAGGAAAATAAGTGAAGTTGGTAAGTATTTCGATGAGGCTTGAGCAATGTCTATGATAGAAGGCACACCAGTGTGAGACAATTGAGTTGGGGGTGGGACAATTTGATTGAGGGGAAAAGATAAGGATCAGAAATTGAGTTTATTTTTTCAAGAAGTGAAGATAGCAATGAGTAGTTGACATCAAAATTACCTTTAAGAATAAGGTCTAGCATGGAAAGGTAAAGAACTGAGAGGAGGATAAAGAGAGTGGCAAATAAGTGATAGAGCAAAATTAATATATGAGTTTTGAAGCTATTTATCTTATTATTTTTATTGACATTAATCCATGTTTTGGAAAGTACTCAGTCCAATCTTGCCTGGCTACTCAAGTGTCCCTATGCTGAAGGTATAAATTCTTGATATAACCGTTTCCCTTCATTGAGGTGCATCTCAAGAACATTTCCATGTTTGCTTTGTCGAGGGGTTCAACTCTCCCAAATTGAAAGAAAATAATTCTCAGTATTATCCTGTTCTTGTGAGGGCAACAAATCTCTATATTTGAAGGGACATATTTCATGTGGTTGTGTTCATCCTCACTGTATTGAATGGTTCAATTATCCCTGTACAGAAGAAACAATTTGCAAGGATGTATCCCATAGTCATAACCAGGATTTGATGAGGGGCTCTCTTTTAATTTGTGAGGCATTATTGGTTTTCCGTGGAGTGCTGGTTATCACATTTGTAATAAGTATTGGCATGACATTTCAACTCAAAATAGGTATGGTCTGGCAGTTAGACTTGGAAGGGTTGCTAGACTGGCGGTTTGACTTGGAAGAGAGGACTGCTTCTGATGCACAAACTCAGATTGGGAGTTAAAAGTATGGCAGCAAGACAGAGGAGAAGGCTCTGTAAATATATAAGCATACTATCATATATAAATGATAATTTTTAGCTCTAAACGTATATATTTTCCAAATGTTAGTCCGGCTATCACTTGTGTAGCTCATGAGAATCAGGCAAATCTGAACAAGAAATGGTTGTCATCAGACACAAGCTCAGGGCAGCTCGACAAAGAAGAAGGCACTGTAAATATAAAAGCAATCCATATATGGAAACAATAATTCGTAGCCCTAAACCTATATTCTTACCTAATGTTAGTCTGGCTTTCACTTGTGCAGCTCAATTAGGATCAGGCAAATCTGAACGTGGTCTGTAATTTTTTTTGGCAGTTGTAGTATGTCAGAGATGTAAAGGTTATAGGTTAAACGTAAAATACTCTCCAAATAGTCTGTGTCATCATCTCGGAAAGTACTCTGTAATTCGGGTCTTGCTGTTTCAGTTACCATAGGTGTTGAATGTTTAGTTTGTTTTGTACTTGTTGGTGTTTGTGCACAGTCATCTGGAAGTTCTCTTAGTGCTTGGTTAATAATTTTCCTGTCCTCATTGTCCACAGAAGAGTCATTGCCATGATCAACATCATCATCATCATCATTGGTATCATTGTCAGTGCTCCCTCCAACCTCTATTACCACATCCTCTATTGCATCTTTGTGAGCCCTACACCCTGGTTCAGTTAGTGTTATTCTGACCACCAGGATGTAGAGACACCGCTCCCTAGTATACTTGTAATCTCCCTATTACAATATCCTAGGGCTACCCACTTGCTCCTCTCTGAGTAGTGGATCCCAACCCTGAGTTCAGTTAGTCAATGTATCATTCAAAAATCTGACCCAGTAGACTCCTGGTATCAGTTAACAACAGTATTTGAACACAAAAGCAATATGATCGTGATACAGTACAACTCAGAACTCAACCGAACTAGTTAATGTCAGTTAGCATGTCCTTTTTATACTTTGATGCTTATCAGGTGATTCTTAAATAACTATTTCCATATAAGTACTTATTCTTAAAATATCTATTTCCTTGTTAGTCCATAATTGCTTCTTGACTGTAACCATTTAGTGGTAACCCACAAGCCTCATTCTCATAATTAACTTCTGTATAAACCACATTCTCACTATCTGTTTCCATAGCTGTTGCAGCCATCACTGGTGTTGGAAGATGGTCTCCCACACCTTCTTCCTCAGTAGTAGTCAGAGTATAGGTCTCCGACAATCTTCCAATAGTCCGTCTTTGTCAAAGTAATCAATGTCTATTACATGTCTACAAAATGCTCTCCACATGTCAGTTGTTGTGTGTGTGATACCATCAGGTTTCAGATGTTGAATTTCTTTAAATGTGAAAGTCTTTTTGTGTTTAGCCATGTAGCACTTGACTGAGGCCCATGCCAGCTCAATAGGATAAAGTTCACAGTGGGCCAGAGGTAGGTGTAACACTGTATGTCCATATCCATGATGATGTGCTGCATCATCAGTTAAGTATAATTTTTCTGGTTTGTGTTGTCTAACCTAGTCCAGTAATGTCCTTTTAATGTCTTTGTCATCTTACTGTATGTTGGGCTCGTCCAGCCAGTTTCTGAAATCTTGTTTTTTGTTTGCTATCATTGTCATTTTATTTGCTGTGGTATATAGCATTGTCCAAACTATTACTGCATTGTCTGGTATGCTTGGTAGTAACTGTTTCATAAACCATTCCATAAAGTTTTCATAGTTTATTTCTTCGTGGTAGTCTGCACTGCTTGTCTTCGACCTAAACATCAAATCACCACCTGGCACTCAACCTTCTGTATTTCCAGCATGTAACATAATCAAACTTTGCCCCATCAAACTTTGCCCCATCAAACTTGACACCTTCCATCATCCCTTCCCATCACTGTCTATCCATATGTATTCCTGTGTGTTATGTGCATTCACCCATGTCTTGTCTGTATAGATAATTGTCTTGTTTTCTTGCCTGATCTTTTTTATAGTTTGAAGGTATGTATATCTTTGTTCTATTATGTTTAGTTGTCCATCATGCGCATATCATTTGTTGTCCCTTTTTTATATCTAAAACCCATCTCCCTCAACATCTTACACAAACAAAACATCCCTCCATCAAATAGCCCTTTCTCCATCACACACCTCAAGACTGTCATCAATGTTGGGTAATTTCATTGTTCATAAAAACTATGTACAGTCTGTCGTATAGCTTCTTTGTCAAATGAATCAGGGTTAATTTTAATTCTTGATTTAGTATATTGCTTAGCTGGAGTAAGTATTTCTTTGCCTTCAGTTATCATCTGGTAAATTCGTTTAATTGTAGACTTGGAAATTCTTGTTGCCGTTGCTTTTCTATCCAGTAGTCTGTTCTTCATGAGTGACTTCTCAGTCTGCTTTTCTTCTTCAAAATGGTTCCTAAGAGAAGTAAAGATATGTTTGGACTGGGAAGTCAAACCTACACCTCTTCCTGGCTTCTTCCTTACACTCCTCAATGGACCTCCAGAGGAAGAGGGTCCTTGTCCACTCATTACTGTATTGTGTATATTATTTAGTGCACATTTTAACACCATTAAATATTTTGTTTTGTCTTATCACAAAAATATAGCAACAAAAACCAAACACAACTAACAACAACCAGCCACAGCCACTAACAATAACCAGCCACAGCAACCAACAGAGGCAACAAGAACAAAATGCAAGCATTTGGATTAACTAACAGAGTTAGCAGAATCAAAGACTACAATAGCACAGCTTAAGTATCAGTTGACAATTTTGAGAAGTCTTATAAGCCTCAGATGCCTTAGAAATGCAAGTCTTGCATTTTTTTGAAACACTCCAGTTTCCACACGGTACAACTGCAATAGGTTGTTGTGGGTGTTTTTTTGTTGTTATTTCTTGGAGCAAGCATACTTTAAACCTCTTTTGACGAAGTCAGTAGGCTGAAGCATGTACTAATCACTTCTACAATTAACTGCTGACTTCTGGGGCTCAAGTCAGTGAAACAGAGATTAGTGCACATGGAAATGCAGATGCCCTGAGTCCTTTGCCACTTCCAGTTCAACCTGCACAGACACCAGAACCAATGGAAACAGTTTTGTTGATGGAACAGCTAGCTTCTAGCACAGTCAGATCAGAACACATTAGAGCCTAGATTGAAAGAGATCCATTGCTTTCTTGTGTTTTGCAGTTTGTACAAAATGGTTGGCCAGAAATTGTTGATGAGGATTCACTGAAATCATTTTAGAGAAAGAATCTAGAACCTTCCTGCCAGGAAGGTTGCATTCTTGGGGAAATAGAGTTGTAATACAGCATGCATGTTTATGCGGTGGCCAGAAATAACACAGGATATTGAAGATTAAGTAAAAACCTGCACTGAATGTCAGAAAAAAAAATCTACCCCTCCTGTTGCACCATTGATGCCATGGAAATGGCCTAGCCGACCTTGGATTAGAGTTCATATTGATTTTTCAGGTCCATTCCTGAATCATATGTTTTTAATTCACTCATATTCTAAATGGATGGAAGTACATCCTATGTCTTCCATTACAGCATCAGCAACAAGTCGGTATTTGCATAATATTTTTTCACAATTTGGGATACCAGAATATGTAGTATCTGACAATGGCCCTACTTTTATAAGAATAAGAATGGAATTTAAACAGTTCCTACAGAGGAATGGTTCGAGGCACACAACTTCACCACCTTATTATCCCCACATCTAATGCATTAGTGGACAGGGCAGCACAAATATTTAAGCACAGTTTTGCAAAATGGACTGATGGAACAGTACAGACTAAAATTTCTGGATTATAATTCAATTATAGAATCACACTTCAATCAATCACAGGAATATCTCCTTCAGATTTATAATTGGGAAGGATTGAAATCAGCACCTGTTTTAATAAAACCAAATCTACAACATCGAGTTGAGAAGGAAGAAGAAAGACAAAATTTGCACATGATAATGGAGCAGTTAATTGAATATTTAATATTGGAGAAAATGTTTACGCAAGAAATTATGGTTAAGGAGAAAAGCGGTTATCAGCCAAGATATTTCAAAAACTTGGTTCACAATTGTTCACTGTGAAACTATTGCTAAATAAGATGATGTGGCCTCATCATATCAATTAATTATGACAACACTATGGAGAAGATTCTGACCTCATAGGAACAGAAAGAAAAAAAAACAACTCAACCTCAGCTCATGTACCAAGAGAGCCTATTGAGTATCCATCTTTCCCAGTTGAAGAATCCATGGTCCAGAATCCTGTAGATATTGTAATGGATGTAGCACCCAGTCTGCTGTTGAACAGCCTATATTTCCTCACTACCCCACTTGAGTCTTGCACCCCCCTGACAGATATTCTTAGAGTACTCTCGCATTTAGGGAAAAGTGAACTAAAAACTGTCATACTTATTGTTATTACTGTAGTATTGATGATATTAATTATTGTAGTATTGTTTCTGTGGTATCTTATGTGCTATCTTAATACTAGCTTTATCGATAGCCAGTTAATAAACGCACACACTTAATACTCACTTATAAAAGTTAACAGAACCTTTCATTGCAAGATGACAACAACAAGTATTGCAGATGGATGAAGTGCAAGAACACGTGGAAGAACAAAGACAAAGACAATTTGCAGCGTTTTATACATACAATTACTGGTAATGAATGCATAATCAATGACATCATGAAGCATCATCCTTGAGTGGTATAATCATTATACTGGAGTGGTATAGTTTACCACACTCCCCCTCATTAAGGATTGTATTAAGGGAATGAGAATGACAATGATCATGCTTTGAACCTCGCAGGTTTCTGCCGGGTACGGGTAGAATGTCTTGGAGGCGTTGGAGTACGAGCAGGTGGAGGATCAAGTGGAGGAACTGGTTGACTTGGAGTCAGATCCAGGCTTGATGGAAGATCTGGAAGTGCAAGTGGATCCACTGGTTGAACGGAAACTGGAGTTGGAGCCAGGACGGCAGGCAAAGCAGGAACATCGGTTAGACATCGCTGAATCACATTATCAACATGTCTTCGAACTGTACTGCCATCGAGAAGCTCAAAGCAACAAGAGAGAGGTCCAGTAACTTCAACAATCTTCCCTGGAATCCATTTTTGTGGTGAGGCTGTAAAATCCTCTACATACACAAGATTTCCAATAGAAAATGTACGCACTGGTTTTGTTGAATCATGTTCCTCCTTTTGTTTCAGTTGCTTACTCTCAACTTCCAGTGAAACTGTAGGAAAGAGCAAATCCAGGCAAGAGCGAAGGTGTCATCCCATGAGGAGTTCAGCAGGTGCAATCCCCAAGGTAGTGTGATGGAAGAGAAACTCGGAAAGTTTTTCCTGAATTGAACTGCCTTGGATGCATTTCAGAGCTTGCTTGAAAGTCTGGACAGCTCGTTCTGCGAGTCCATTCGTAGACGGATGATATGGAGCAGATGTGATGTGGAGAACTCCATTCTGAGTCATGAAAGTTTTGAACTCTTGACTAGTAAATGTCGGACCATTATCAGAAACAATTTTCTGTGGTATGCCATGTGTAGCAAATATCACTCTGAGTTGTTCAATCATGCTATGGGCTTTAATAGAATGCATGAGTCTCACATCCATCCATTAGAATGGGCATCCACCAGTACAAGAAACATGTGTCCCAAATAAGGACCTGCAAAATCAATGTGGAGGCGGCTCCACGGACTTGCTGGCCACTCCCGTGGGTGGAGCAGAGCAGTAGGAAGTGAGGGTCGAGACTCTTGACATTCAGTACAAGTTTTCACCAGGGTTTCAATATCAGTATCCATGTTAGGCCACCCAATGTAACTGCGTGCTAGTGCTTTCTTTTTTGTAACCCCTGGGTGAGCTTGGTGTAATTCCTTAAGTAGGAGTTGCCTACCAGGCGGTGAAATCACTACACAAGTACCCCATAGGATACAACCATCCAACACACTTAGTTCACCCTTCCTAGACAAGTAAGGCTTGCATGGAACTTCTGTGACGTTGTTTGGCCAACCAAGCTGAATAAATCTCCGCACCTTGGAGAGGAGAGGATCCCTTGTGGTCCAGTCCTTAATATGCAATGCTGAAACATAAGTGGAGGTCATGTGTTGTACAAGGTTAACCAATTCTGTGCATGTATCATCAATGGCTGTGGTAACTGGGCATGGGAGCCTGCTTTATGCATCGGCATTACACAGTGCTTTACCTTTCTTGTAGCAGATAGTGTAATTGTAAGCAGAGAGTGTAATTGCCCATCTCTGTATGCGAGAAGATGCCATCTGGGGAATTCCTTTGGCTTTATTAAACAGGAAAGATAATGGTGGTCGTCAGACTCGATAATAAAATGTCTACCATAAAGGAAATTGTGAAATTTCTTAATCCCTGAGACAATAGCTAGACCTTCTTTTTCCAGCTGTGAATATCTTTTCTCAGCAGGGTTCAGAGTTCGAGAAGTGTATGCAATGGGTTTTTCTCGTCCATCTTCAAATATATAAGACAAAACAGCACCAATGCCATACTGTGAAGCATCACATGCAAGGATTAAAGGCTTTGAACTATTGAAATGTACAATAACTGCATCTGAATGAAGAGCTTGTTTTGCTAACGGAAAAGCAGCCTCCTCCTTGGTGTGCCATGACCACCTCTTCATCTTTGCCAACAGTGCATATAAGGGTGTTAGCTTTGTGGACACATTAGGTAGGAATTTACTATAGCAGGTAATCATTCCAAGAAAAGAACGAAGCTCAGTAATGCTAGTAGGAGCTGGTGCCTCCTTAATGGCTCTAATTTTATCCTCAGTAGGATGTCTACCAGCTTCATCAATGACATGTCCCAAATACTCTAATCTGGGTTGTAAAAAGAAGCATTTAGAGCGATTAAGTCTTAGGCCTGCCTGTTCAATTTGTTCCAGCACAGCAGCAAGATTATGCAAATGGTTCTCATGTGTGGATCCTGTAACTAGGATGTCGTCAAGGTAAACAGACACACCATTCAAGCCCCGTAACAGGGTCTCCATGCTGCGTTGAAATATTGCTGGTGCACTAGACACACCAAATGGTAACCTGTTGTACTTGAACAACCCCTTGTGGGTATTAATTGTCAATAATTCAGAGGATTCATGATCAAGGGGGAACTGTAGGTAAGCTTGGGATAAATCAAGTTTGGTAAAGTATTTATCTCCAGTAAGGTCTGTCATTAACTCATCCACTAGTGGAAGTGGATAGGACTCTGTGAGAGTAGCCCTATTAGCAGTGATTTTATAGTCCCCACATACGTACAGCACCATTTTTCTT
Organism: Lycopodina hypogea; assembly: GCA_963969325.1. NCBI lineage: Eukaryota > Metazoa > Porifera > Demospongiae > Poecilosclerida > Cladorhizidae > Lycopodina > Lycopodina hypogea. The sequence continues at coordinate 5,558,924 of OZ017783.1, read as the reverse complement.
AACCACAGGAATTATGGGCACAGCCCATTTTGAAAATTTCACAGGAGAAATAATACCAAGGCTTTCTAGCCTCTGGAGCTCAGTTTACACCTTACCTCCTAGTGTGAATGGAACACTGCGTGGCTTGCAAAACTTAGGTTTGGCAGTAGAATCAATCAGTAACTTGACCTTCATGTCTTTCATGCAACCCAATTCATCATTAAATACTGAACAATGTTTATCAAGCACTGTCTGGAGTAAACAATCATTCTTTAAAAAATTCACTTCCCCCAAATTAACCTCAAGCAGAGATAGCCAATCTCTACCCATCAGATTAGGTCCATCCCCTTCAACCACATGAACACACACATCAACTAATTTTCCCATGTATTCTGCTTGCATAGGTTAGATCAGTTTCAGCCAGAAGTTTACGCTGTACGGTATCATGATTCACACCACACACTAGACGGTCACGCAGCATCTCATGGAGCTTGTCTCTGTAATACTCAGAGAGCTCACGCAAAGCAGCTACATAGGTAGCTATCAACTCTCCTGAGGCTCGGGACTCTGGTATTAAATTTATACCTTCAAACAATCTCCGAGGGAATCAGCTGGTAATATCCCACTACCAGCTTCGTGATATTGGAGTAAGGTGTAGTTGCCAGTTGTCCTGCTTCCACTAGGCTTCGTATGAGCTTGTAAGTGGAGGAGCCACAAGCTGAGAGTAGAATGAATGCTTCTTGCCTTTGTCAGTGACGTCATTCACTATGAAATAATGATTCAACCTTTCAATGTAAGTCATCCAGGTTCCTTTGCTCTGTTGATACTGGGAGACTGTCCCATGAGTAGCCATTTACAACTCGTCACCAATGTGGTATCTTATGGATATCTTAATACTAGCTTTATTGATAGCCAGTTAATACACACACAATTAATACTCACTTATAAAAGTTTACAGAACCTTTCATTGCAAGACGATGACAACAAGTATTGCAGACAGATGAAGTGCAAGAACACGTGGAAAAACAAAGACAAAGAAAATTGCAATGTTTTATATACATACAATGTACTGGTAATGAATGCATAATCAATGACATCATGAAGTATCATCCTTGAGTGGTATAATCATTATACTGGAGTGGTATAGTTTACCACAGTTTCATTCCTTTATTGTATTGTGGTTAATGTTACATCCCGTCATGTTCTTTTTATATATTATCTATGCACGACTCATAAAAGGTTGTCATTTGGTTGGTTCTATTTTTGGATTGTGAAATCAAATGACACTGATATTTTAGCAAGACTTCATTGATCTTAATATAATTAAATAACTAAATTACAAGTTATTATACCAACACACCATACCCCATCTTGGCAAACCTTATTGCAGCACAATTCATTAATAAGGGCAGATATCTTAATCCAGATAAAGATTTCACAGCTGAAGTGAGAGACCTCAATACAGAAGTGGGTGTCAAACTTGACCTACAAAGTTATTTCATGATAGAAGGGATGGAAGGTGAGAGTAGCTATTAAATACTTGAAGCCTAACCCCAGAGCATGTCCTGCACCAGGGGAAAAAAAACAAGAGAATGGCTGCATCGCCTCTACAGTGTGTGCTTTATAACATAGATACCCAAAAAAAATTTGCTGCTGAGCCAAGACATACTCTGGTTAGGACGAAGAAGCCACTCGTTGAGTCACAGGGTTACTGTCCAATCTCTCTTCTCTGTGTTCTGTACAAGCTCCTAGGACGTCTCGTCAATGTATGCCTTGAGCTAGTTGTTGATCCATGACTATGAAGGAGCAATCTGGCTTTCGATGTGTGAAGTCCACCACCAACTAGGTGCTTATGACACCATCTGGCACCATGAAGGCCATCTGAAACTGCTGTAAACCATCCAGGACTGTCACATGGTGAACTTCATCATGGAAATGCTGACTAATCATAGCTTCACTCTCTAAAACAGGCTAACAGAGCAGATAAGATGGCTAAACAATGGTGTCCCACAGGGCTGGCCCTGATGCAACTTAACATCTACATTTACAAATCCCGGTCATGGCGGCCTAAAAGTATGTAGATGATTTGACTATCCTCCAACATGGAAAGTAGTAGTCGATGATCAAAAAGGGGCTCATTCTGGACATAAACATTATTATGTTCACAAATCTCAGCAATTGGAAATTGGCATCTGAAGCTCGACATTAAAAATACCTTCTCTTTTGCATTCCATCTCAACAACCGTCACAGTCAACAACCTCCCACTCCAGTTTGAAGCCACACCAAGGGCCCCAGAATTAGTGTGCATGGCATCATCAAGAGCCTTGTCCAACTTCGGAGTGTGCACACTTCTACTTCAGACTAGTGAAGAGTACAAGGCAACAGACCAGATGAGGACTTCTGTAGAGAAATGTGGCATCTATGTTCTGGCTCCCCACATGATGCCAACAAGGCGGCGTATCAGCCATGGTGCATGAAGTGACTTCACACATCAAAAGCCAGATTGCTCCTTCGTAGTCAACTGCTCCTTGATGTATCACCAACAAACATCAAAAAGTTGGCGGTCAAAGTCACATGTGTGTGTATATATGTGTGTGTTGTGTGTGTGTGTGCATGCATGTGTGTGTGCATACATGCATACATACATACATACATACATACATACATACATACATACATACATACATACATACATACATACATACATACATACATACATACATACATACATACATACATACATACATACATACATACATACATACATACATACATACATACATACATACATACATACATACATACATACATACATACATACATACATACATACATACACACATACATACAATACACACGCACACAGGCAAATGTTTTATTCTTGCATTTTGATGCTGTAAAATGTTTAAAGCTACTTTCACTTTTTTTTAATCCTTTTTTTAAATTTTTTTTATTAATTTTATCTTAATTATTTGTTGTTGTTTCCCCCCCCCCCCCCCCCCCCAAAAAAAGCCATCTAGAATCTTTTTTAAAAATATCAAAAAAATAACCTGTGCTTAGTTATGTTGGTAGGGCCTCCTGTGCACCACTTTGCCCAGGGGCCCATAATTTTGATAAGAAGGCCCTGAATGGGGTTAAAATAACTGCGAACCACATAAACCCTGTACAACAGCAAATTTATAAATTATAGTGCAGCTAGCTGGATTATACCCTTGAATGGCTTTTAATTGTTAGTATGTATTTGATTTGGTGTTTCAAGAAAAATACACCTAATGCAACTATTTAACATCTATAACATGCTCACTACCAAATAAAGATTTAAATTACAGATCCAGGCAGAAGGAAATTTGTTTATAATAGTCTGAATGATACAATATTCTGAGTCAAAACTTTGTGAGCCCTGTTCTAAGGCTTGTAGCTACATCCATTTAAAACACAAAAAAAATACTATATGTAAGTTTGCAGCTTTTTCTTGTCCCACAGGCTCTTTCTGTAGTGGTACTGTTGCATTACATGGGCATAACCAGGAATTCCAGTAGGGGGAGGGGTGCTGAATGTATGTGATTGCCATTTGATTGAAATAAAACATGAACTTGAACAGCTATATTAAGGTTAAAGGATTCTTTCAAGATAGAAGTCTGTTGAGAATATTATATGGTAGAATAATATTGTAAGTTAGTCATGACAATTTCAAGAGCAAATATTAAATGAAGAGTACCACATGATACTCCTTGTGGTTTTCTCTAAATCAGTTGCACTGTTGAGATGGCCTCAAATTAGAACATTTTGCCTATCATACAAAACTATTGTGTAAACAATGGAGTTGAATTTCTTCCAGATTGATCTGAAACAGCTAGGTCTAAAAGTTGATAGATGTTGAATTGGATAAACTCCTCTGCCCTTTCCACAGCTATTTTGTGGTACTCTTTAGCTGTTTGTTTTTCCAGTAACTCCAATACTTTACTAACTGTACCAGTGGGTGTTTCACAAGCACACCTGGGTCTGACCAATGATGCCATAAAAAACAACAACAACAAACAATAAAACACCTGCATTGGAGACATATCCCACCATTTTGTTGCTTACCGTATGCAAGCCAAAGATATAGCTGACATTTTTGGCTGTTGAAATGAATGTCCTTTTGCATCTTTTATGAATTTGAATTCAGCTACAATGATAACTAGAATAGTAACTACAATGGTGGCTGCAATGATGGTTGGTATGGTGGCTAGATGGTAATGGTAGATGCAAAGGTGGATGGGATGGTGGTTGGAATGGTTACTGGGATGGTTACTGGGATGGTGGCTTAATAGTGGATTTGGTGTCTTCAGAAGGTGGCTGGACCTTCTTTTAAAATTTTTTGGTAGCATGCTGGGAAGCTACACAAAATGGGCCTTTTTTGCTCTGCTGTTTATGATGAAATGCTCACAATTTTAATGAGAGTTACATTCTTTACTCTCCAAAAGACCATTACCAAATTTATAACTTCTATTAATGCAATACCTGTCCTTCACCCTCATGATCTTGTCTCCTGCTCCACCAGAAATTGAGTTATAGTTTTATTTTTCAGGGGGATGCTGGAGCACCCTGAGCTACCCCTGGCTATGCCTTTGATCATTATATCATGTTCCTCATAACTAAGTTAGGCTTATGAAATAATCTGGCTTTACCCAGACTGTCCTCCTTTTTGTGATTATATTTCAGACTAGGAAGATATTTTAAACATCTGAAAATGTCTTCTTTTTGTTAAAAAATATTTATTGATGAAAAAGCTGTACTATTTTCCCAAATAGTCCAGCTTGGTTACAGACACTTGCACAGTGAGGTGGTCTGGAAAAGCAGAAACTGAAGTTAGAATTTTTTTTTTCTCTGTCCCCATGTCTTTCTCACTACTTATGGTAGGTGGTGGAAG
>OZ017783.1:5357253-5553832 GCA_963969325.1 Lycopodina hypogea | reverse complement strand
AGTGGGACCAAGTAACACATACTTTATGAAATATTCCATATTCAAATATGCCATAGAAGTGCCCTAACCTTTCCTCCATTTTGCTCTATATTATTCGGGTAAATTAAATGGGTTGATAACATTTTAATTAATCAGTAAACATATGTCACCTGCATAAGCAGCAGTAGAGCTGTACTCACATACTTGAAAATACAGGGCTCCATATTAGGCTGGGACTCTGTATGATTTCAATCAGGTGGAACATCAAAAGGAGTTAACTCCTAAAGGATTTCCTGGACATTAGCTACATTTTCTGGATTGGTGCCTTAAGATTCCAGCCACAACAGTGAGATGCATAGGACATAGATTCACTGCAATCCCAATTATGTTTAACAATGCCTGCCTTGGAGAGTTTGCTTTCTAAAGCTCATGAACAATTTCCATCTTTTCAGGACTAAAAGAAACTTTTAGATTTTCAAGCACTCAACCAGCAGAAACTACAGTTTTCTCCTTCTCATCATGAAAAGCATCATCATCAAAAAAATTTTTAAAAAACCAAAAAAAAAACAAAAAACAAAAAAAGCAACAGAGAAAAATTAACAGTACCTTGTGGACTGTAGTCCTTCTATTTGGCTCTCCGGGATGCTAGGGGAGGGGGTTTGTCCAGATTGTGGGAAGTCTGGGTAAGGGTAGTTAGAGGGTATTTATACATTGAGTTACAGCTAGTTTTCCTCTCTAGTTAGCTATTGCCTCAAGAAAGCTGGGAAAATACCTTTTACCAAAACTCCAGGTGGAAAGGTGTAGTGCATAGGAACTACCCCCATGTCACGGTCTCAGATTACCCCCATGCGTGAAAAACCTAGGGTAAAATGAGACCTTGTCTGCCACGGTCTCAGATTACCCCCAGTCTGAGATTACCCCCAGTCTGAGATTACCCCTTCACTACCTACTAGAGTGAAAAACCTGGAGTAAAATAAGGCAGTTTATGCTTCTACTCAGATTACCTCCAGTCTGAGATTACCCCCTGGGAGTTACTACTACAAGAAAGTGGTTGGCAGACGCAGTAAAATGAACCTTTGGTCTGCAGTTAGTGTCAATAGATCTCTGGTATCAGTTTATATTATTGCATTTGAATTTTTATTTTCCAGTGGTACACTTAGTTGGCATTTAATTTAAAAAAAAATATTATTATTCATTATGTTATCATTAAGGCTCACATTCCCTTCCACAACATGTAACTGTACCTTTGCACTGGAAATTTGTTATAAATTTTAGTTTTTTGTCCTATGATCATTAAACCATAAATCACATATAGAAAAATCTGTCCAATAGTTTGGCTAGGAAAATTTCACAAATGTATGGACAGACACACAAAAAAAGAAATATTTTATTATCATGTGTGGTTGGGTGGGAAAGGGAACAAATATATTTGTCTATTCTATTTACAAATTACAAATCATCAATTTTACAGTTTTTACAAATAAATTTGGTTTTAACCATCACTTTTTTTCGCACTTTCTTACATGAACGGTGAAACCAGTCAGAATATTGCCCACATTCTACCATGAACCTCATTGGTTTGTATGGTTGTTTGCAGTGACAATAAACTGCAACATTCTTAGTGAACATCACCCCCATCAAATTGTCAATTCCCTTGTATGGGAAAAGGATTCATCTCTCCTTCTTCAAAACATTTCAGGACATGCTTCTGCATATCATCCTGCTTCCAGTTACAATTCTGAGGCAGGACACCTGCACACAGGGATGTCGCAACTGCTGTAGCAAACAGTCCATAATCACACGTATCAATCTGTTTTTGTATGTCCACCCACTAAATTTTTAAAGTTTTCTTAGGAACCACTAGACAGGCTAATTGTTTTAATTGTTTGTTTTTTCCAGCTTTTGGTGGAGAGTTGTTATGGAATCATAAACTGCCACTGTATCTTTTGGACAGTTAATATTACTGACTGTGGCCCAATAATTGCCTGAGAGGTTAAGTATTTGGATAAAGTGTCCCTCAGGTTTCCCTACTTGCTGACATCCCTCTGGCTTGAATACACAGGCTGATTGGAAGCCACCAATTTGAGGGTATTGATGGGACAGAAGCACCTGGGTATGGTCAATGTGCCCACCAGTGCCACCTCCATTAGGAGCTTTTTTTTTGTAGATTTATTATTTCCAACATAATATAACTCTTCCTCTAAAAATTACATTTGTGAGTGTTAGTCCATATGTACTCCCTTTCCACAGCATATAAAATAACTGAAATGATTTATTTTGTGCATCCCAAGTATGTGTTCTGGAGTTGTTCCTGATATTCCTTCTGTCCTTCTTGCCAAGTCCTTGGGATACTTACCAGTAGAAAGATACTGGATTAGTTGTAGAGATTTAATTTTTGCAAGACAAATCTTTTCAAGACAAATCTTACCAAGACAAATCTTTCCAGCCTGGCAGACTGGGTGTCCTTCGGTGTTTCTGCCATTTCCACAGGTAGTTAAGCCAAGCTACCGAAAACACGAACAATAATATTTTGTAATGGCATTCTAGGTAGAACGCGTATTACTGCAGAGAAGGACCAGCTGAACAGACTCAGACTGGCACAGTTTATTGGCCTTGGGACATGACTTTACGCATGCGCATTGAGCGAGGGGATAATCTCAGACTGGGGGTAATCTGAGACCGTGACACCGGATCTGCCCCTGAATTTTTGTATACTATCAGACATGGGTAACAGTTCTACTTCACATCTTTCTACTGGTTTGAGCTGTATAGATGCTAATATCAGTAGAGACTGTATCACTAATGAATACTGGGACCAAGCTAGTATCAACCACGACTTCAAGGTTGCATCCATCGTCTTGGCCACCATAGTACTTATCTTCCTTATCATAGGACTACCAAGTAATGTGATATTGATTATCAGCATCATCAAGCATCTGAAATTGCCGACATACATTCTGCTACTGAATTTGGCCATTGCTGATGTACTTGTGTGTGCCATGTTCATGCCTTTCCCTATTGTATCAGGATATGCTGGGGGCTTTATCTTTGGGAATAGTGACAAAGTGAGATGTCAGGTGTGCCAATTAGGAATAGTGTACACAGGATTATCGATTGCCTCACTGAACCTTCTTGCTTTAATTTCTTTAGATCGATTTTTGTATATCAAATTCCCTCTCAAGTATTATTCGTATGTTACTCCTAAAAGGACACTATTTTCTGTTATTATAGCATGGTTGTTCTCAACAGTACAAGCAATATTGCCTTTGATTGGCTTTGGTGAAATACGCTACACTTATTCTGTATGTTTCTGCTTGGTTTACTTTATTGACAGCACACATGGTACAAATAATATTTACTACATATTGCTATTAGTAATTCTTTCATTACTTCCTATAATAGTGATAATAGTGACCAATATTTGGATATTAATCATTGTCAGACAACACTTAAAAAAACTCTATAAAATTAGGAAATCATTTGGAAACAAAAGAGAGTTGCAGAACCACCGACGAACAATGAAGAGGGAAATCATTAAGACAAAAAACAAGAAACAGGTGGCATTGTTAAGAGTATTTGGAACAATACTTAGTGCGAATGTGATTACATGGTTACCCACAGTGATTCTAGCTTTTGCTACTTTGATAAGAGATGAGTGGCCATTAGGTATATATATATTCGTATTTCTCACATTCATCAGTAATAGCATTATACATCCAATAGTTGAAGGATACTTGATCCCGGAACTTAAAACAAGTTTTAAAAAAATTCTTTGTCCATGTAAGAAAGGTCATATAGTGGCTAATATTGATACCATGGATGATAAGAAAGGATGGTCTTCTGGTTGGTGTGGCAGATGTTTGGATATATGCAGTTTTGCTGTTCTGCCAGAATCAGGAAATGTGAAAGACTCCAGTGCAGATTAAGATGTTAATGATACATGATGAGTAAACATTTATTGCACACATGCATTATAAATATATTCCTGCAACCACTCTCATTAAAACTATCAACAGGAGGTTGAAGCCCATATAGGTCCATACTGGCCACCATTACTGTATATACTCTCAAAACATCATTACAGCTCAAGTTATTAGGAAAACACATGGACACTTAACTTTTCTTTTTATCACTTATAAATTGTGAACAGTTCCCAATCCTAGCATTGGCAACTTTTATTGTATTGTATTATATTTACTGAATTTTATTGTATTGTATTATATTTACTGAATTTTATTGTATTGTATTATATTGTATTATATTGTATTATATTGTATTATATTGTATTATACTATGCTGAACTGTATTGTATTGTATTTGATTGGATTGTACTGATGCACATTTAATCAGAAATAACATCATTATTGCATGTTACTATAAAGTGCTAATAGTCTGTCTGTCTCTCAGTATATCCATGATTCATGCTTGAACGGTTGAAGTTGGACCCATGAATCCATATATATTTAGAATCAGTGTCACAAGGGGACTGTCATGAGCATATCTATATGGCTGCACCCCTTTCTGTATTAAAAAAGACAAAAATGGTATTTTACCAGGAAAAAAAAGAAAAAAATAGGAGCTAGACCCACAAAGCCATATTTATTTAGAATCAGTGACGCCAGGGTAATGTCATAAGCATATCCATATGACCACACCCCTTTCTTTATTCTAAAAAAGCCAAAAATGGTAATATTGCCAGAAAAAAAGAACGGAGTTACAGGCCTAAAACTTTGGCATGCAGACACAGCTTGAATCTGTGAATAACATGGGGTGGATACTATCAGTGTCACCAGTTGAATGTCGTAAGCATATCTATATGACCAAACCCCTTTCTGTATTCAAAAAAGCCAAAAATATACTTTTGCTAGAAAAAATGAACAGAGTTACAGGCCAAAAACTTTAGCATGCAGCCATTACTTGACTTTGTGAATAACATGGGATGGCTCTGTCATGCAATAACTAATCCGCCCGGATCACGGTGGCTCTGGAATCACTTGCAGCTGTCATTTCTGTGTGAAAGGTGCTAATACCTCCAAACTGTACATGAAGATGTAGCTCCAATGACTAATGTTAGTGCAAAAGTAAACATAAACAGGAACTTGTTCTGTTGAATGCCTTATTTATAGATGTACTAGTACATTAAACAAACAAACTCATCCCATGGACTTTAAAAAATTATCAAGCAGGAAAATTGCTAACCTTGACATTTACATCCATTAAAGAAAAATATTCCCATGCTTACAACTATGGAATCCATCCCCAAGATTATTACTAACTGACTAACTCAATGGTGGGATGATCAACAGAAACACCAAGTTTAAACATACTTTTTTTAAATATACAACTTATTCTCTTTTAAGCTGATCTGTATGGCAGTGGGGAATCACCTATTGCAGGCCATAACCCATCCAGGGAATGAGTTTGGACACGGATCAGATGTTGTGTTACAGGTCTCATCTGGCCACACCTCTTCCTCTTTGTGTATAAGGCTAAAATGTCCAAAATGGTACTTCCAATAATTCACTTCGATTTAATCACATTTACTTTTATTTAAAAAAATCTACAACATATGGCTTCAAAGCAGGCATTTTTGTGATTGCAGCCCACCATAGGTGGGCCAAAAAACAGCCCATAGGGTGGGGTTTTTGCTAGTACCTATAAATGTCAAATCTCTGTCTGTCTGTCTGTATGACTTAAAACTCCTCTCATAGTTTTGGTCAGATGGCCTCTTAAATTTTTTGGGCATAATGCCGTGTATCCTGACTTATTTTTACCACCCAATTTTTTTTTCTGAAAGTGGCAATTTTGGTGGGAAAAAATTAATTTAAAATTTATATACAAAAAAAGCCTGAATGTGCATTTAAGATCAAATAGTTTAAAACCACCAACATAAGGGTAGCTTAAAATCTACCAAGCAGTTAGGTTAATCTCTGGTGGCAGCATAGCTAAGGATACAGAGGCTTAAAAACCTCCTGACTCCCACAACATGACTGTGATTCAGCTTGCAGAGCTAAACCACAGTTGGGATTATCCTGGTCAATTTTAGAAGAAATTTTTTTTTTGAAAACTAAGACTGTTTTCTTGTATTTAAGATATAAGAATTCGAATTTATGAGAGCCATCTATTGGTCTGTTGCGCTATCATGCTAAACCCAAACAAAATGAATAAAGACTTGACTTGCTTGTGTGATGAGTTGCACTATAAGTCACATGAGAATGCACATGGAATGTTAATAGTTGACCACAAATATCACAAAATTTCAGCTCTGGTCTCCTCTGTCCAAATGTTGGGTGGTAGTGGTCAAAATAGTTAGTATTTTGTGGTTATAAGTTCAACAACAACTGTTTCGAGAAATAATTTATTGTGGTGGATTGAGTTTATGTCCAGAAATAGTTGTCAAAAGATGAAAGGATGTTGTCAGTGATTGCCAATGTGGTGTGTACAGATTTAGTGTTTCAAGAACAGCAGTACCTACAATGAAGTTATTAAACTTCTAGAACATGCTCTCTATTATTAGAAGATATTCAATCAACATACCCAAGCCAAGAGGCAGACTTTATTTATAATCAGAATATTGCAATATTATGAGTGAACACTTAGTGAACATGGTTCTAAAGTTAGTTCAACCATTTAAAACACAACAACAATAACAACAACAGCAACATTACATGTAAGTTTTCTTGAACATGTCTAAGAGCCTCCTACAGTATTGCTGCATTTTATCATATTTTCCATCACTCAAGTTAAGTATTGGCATGTATACTGAATCCATACACGCTCTGACAGATGTTTACATAACTCTGACAGATGTTTATGTAACTCAAGTAATAACTATGCCCATATCAATATGCAACAGGTTTGGCATATAAGGGCTTGCTTAAAATTGGCTGTTATAGTGGAACATTCACTCCAAATGAAGATCACTAAATATATAGTTGCTACTTAGCTAAGTTTTTCTATGAGCTAGCTATATGTTGTACATAATAAGCCATGGGTAACAGTTCTATTTCACATCTTTCTACTAATTTGAGCTGTATGGATGCAAATATCAGTAGAGACGCTATCACTAATGAATACTGGGACCAAGCTAGTATCAACCACGACTTCAAGGTTGCATCCATCGTCTTGGCCACCATAGTACTTATCTTCCTTATCATAGGACTACCAAGTAATATGATATTGATTATCAGCATCATCAAGCATCTGAAATTGCCGACATACATTCTGCTACTGAATTTGGCCATAGCTGATGTACTTGTGTGTGCCATGTTCATGCCTTTCCCTATTGTATCAGGATATGCTGGGGGCTTTATCTTTGGGAATAGTGACAAAGTGAGATGTCAGGTATGCCAATTAGGAATAATCTACACAGGATTATCAATTGCCTCACTAAACATCCTTGCATTGATTTCTATAGATCGACTCTTGTACATAAAGTTTCCACTCAGGTATCATTCGTATGTTACTCCTAAGAGAACCATATTTTCTGCTATTTTAGCATGGTTGTTCTCATCGGTGCAAGCAATATTGCCTCTGATTGGCTTTGGTGAAATACGCTACACTTATTCTGTATGTTTCTGTTTGGTGTCTTTCATTGACAGCACACATGGTACAAATAATATTTACTACATAATGCTAATAGCAATTCTTTCACTAGTTCCTATAATAACAATTATAGTGACTAATATTTGGATCATGATTATTGTCAGAGAACACTTTAAAAAACTCCACAGAATTAGGAAATCATTTCGAAACAAAAGAGGGTTGAAAGAACACCTACAAAAGATAAAGACGGAAATTACTGAGACAAAGAACAAGAAACAGCTGGCAATATTACGAGTGTTTTTGACAATAGTATGTGCCAATGCAATTACATGGGTACCTACAGTGATATTAGCTTTTATGCACTTAAAAAAAGATGATTGGCCAATAGGTCTATTCATACTTGTATTTCTCACATTCATCAGCAATAGCATTATACATCCAATAGTTGAAGGATATTTCATCCCTGAACTTAGAAAAAGTTTCAAAAAAATTCTTTGTCCATGTAGGATAGGTCATACAGTGACTAATATTGATACCATGGATGATAAGAAAGGATGGTCTTCTAGTTGGTGTAGCAGATGTTTGGAGATATGCAGTTTTGCCGTTCTGCCAGAATCAGGGAATATAAAAGAACTCAATACAGATGCAAATATTTAATGGTACATGATAAGTGAACATTCCTTCCACTCATACATTATAATGATAGTCATAAAATTACTAACACTAAGACAATCAACTACAGGCTTAAAACTCATCTACACTCATACTGGCCACCTCTGTCATATATGAGTACTGTCAAGATGTCATCACAGTTCAAGTCATGAGGAATGAAAATATATACTTCTTTTTAATCAGTTACAAACAGTCAACAGTTCTCAATCCCAACATTGGGAAAATTTTACAGTATTGTATTGTATTGTATTGTATTGTATTGTATTGTATTGTATTGTATTGTATTGTATTGTATTGTATTGTATTGTATTGTATTGTATTGTATTGTATTGTATTATGTTGTATTGTATTGATGCAGTTTATTTGATCATAAATAACATTATTTTTTCTATTATTGATATTATCTTATCTTGTGAGAGTAGAATAAAAAAATTTTAGAACCCATATTATGATGAGAATAGCTATCAACATGCAATACAATTGCAATGAACTTGGTTTAAAATGTTATTCTGAAGAGTGAGATTGGTAACAAATGATATGATTAAAGTTTTATCCTCTGTTGCTTTTCTTATTATAATTATTAGCTCATTTGATGCTGTTTATTGCCTAGCTCAGTATCATAATTTTTATTTGCAGTCATTTGGGGTCTCTTGTGTATATATTGTTTGCTAAGACTACAAGCCCATTATTTTGATCTAGAGTTGTTCCCAAACCTTTGAAAGGTGCATCTAAATTAATTGAATCAGAATACCTTAGACTAATATTGATTTCAATGAGTTTCTTGATATGCTCAGATGTGTGTTGATGGTCTTCAATCCATTCAAATGGCATACTGACATTTAAACTGGTCTCTGAGGATGGTCATTTGGTCTAAAAATTGGGGCACATGATTTGTACATATCATGCAAAGGAATTGCTACAGCTCCAGTTTGTCCTGTGGATTGGCATGTTTATTAAAATTCTATTTACATTCTTTGTATCAGGTTAAATTCCTTTATCTGTGTATGTGTTAGATACTGGAACACTCTCAGGAGTAGCTGGCCCATGCACAACCTAACAACTTTTAAATGTCTCTCATACTTGTATAGCCCATACTGGGATCACCAAGATTAAATGTAATTTGGACACATTTTTAAACAGAGATTAACCTCCTTTAAAAATATTCACTTCCCTCCCCATCCCCCAATGGATATGCTATGCATAACAAAGGGAATTATATTGTTGACCAATCATTTAGCCAAGCATGATAATTTTTCTTAAATTACAAATAGAAATGGAACTAGAAGCCATCCAAGGATGGATCCCATAAAGAGCACTGTAGTATCATACTTTGCTATTGCATGTGTCTAAATTAGGGTATTTTTTTTTGAGAAACTGAGTGATTACATAGTGTGGTTTGCATAGATAGAATGCTGATTTGGGGGGGGGGGGGGTTGGTTTATAGAGTGAACAGACAGAATCAAGCATATAAATTACCTGCACACACATATGCATGCATGTATGGATGCACAAATGCACACACACACACATGAGAGCCCCCGCACACACACACCCTTATCCCAACTGAAACTGTCTCAAAGTTTCTCATTCTAGTCCATGTCAACAGAAACTGTTTGTCATTTTAGTCAATGTCAACATAAACTATTTCAAAGTTTTCCATTCAAAGTTTGTCATACTAATGCTTATAAGAGCTGTGTGCATTCGCTATTTAGTTTTAAAAGACTGAGATGCTTTCTAGTAAATATGTAAGTGTAAGTATAAGCCTCTGGTGGCAGCACACATAGTTAACATTGTTGTGTATGGCTAATATAATGTTTTAACTTAGTAATGACTTAAAAGTTGATTCCTAATCCACTAAATTTCCATTGAAAAAAATATAGAGAAAAAAAACCATAACCAGGAACTGAACTGGAGACCTTTGCACTGGTGTTCCTGAAAAGTTTCCTAAAAAGAAAAAGAACCAAAAAAAAAATTACATTCAGACTCCTCGAAAACAAATTCACAGGTAAAAAATGCAACACTTGTACTGAAGAAATCTGTTCTGAAGTTAGTGCTGGTACTATCTTATCTAACAGATTTCTTCAGTACTTTTGTTGCATTTATATAAAGTTAACTATTTGCATGTACACAGAATCCATACAAACTAATGACAGGTATTTAGTTAAATCATAATTTGTTGATCAATATGCAACAGGTTTGCATATAAGGATTTCCTCTAAATTGGTAGTTAGATCACTCCAAATGATTTTGACTAAACAGGTCGTTGCTACTAGCTAATTTAGTATATAACCTAGCAAGCTGTTGTATCTAAGAAGCCATGGGTAACAGTTCTACATCACACCTATCCACAAAGTGGAGCTGTATGGAATTTAATATCAGTAAAAACTCTATCACTACTGAATACTGGGACCAAGCTAGTATCAACCACGACTTCAAGGTTGCATCCATCGTCTTGGCCACCATACTTCTTTTCTTCCTTATCATAGGATTACCCAGTAACGTAATATTAATTATCAACATCATCAAAGATCTGAAATTGCCGACATACATTCTGCTACTGAATTTGGCCATAGCTGATGTACTTGTATGTGCAATATTCATGCCTTTCCCTATTGTATCAGGATATGCTGGGGGCTTTATCTTTGGGAATAGTGACAAAGTGAGATGTCAGGTGTGTCAATTAGGAATAATCTACACAGGATTATCGATTGCCTCGCTGAATCTCCTTGCGTTAATTTCATTAGACCAATTTTTGTACATCAAATTCCCTCTCAGGTATCATTTGTATGTTACTCCTAAGAGAACCATAGTCAGCTATTGTAGTATGGATGTTCTCATTAGTGCAAGCAATATTGCCTTTGATTGGGTTTGGTGAAATACGGTACTCATATTCTATATGTTTTTGCCAGGTGTACTTCATTGACAGCAAAAATGGAACAAATAATATTTATTACATACTGCTACTTGCAATTCTTTCACTACTTCCTATAATAGTGATTATAGTGACCAATATTTGGATAGTAATCATTGTAAAAAAACACTTAAAAAACCTCTACAAAGTTAGGAAATCATTCGGAAACAGAAAAGAATTGCAGGACCATCTACAAACGATGAAGAGGGAAATCACTACAACAAAGAACAAGAAACAGGTGGCATTATTGCGAGTGTTTGGAACAATACTAGGTGCAAATGTGATTACATGGGTACCTGCAGTGGTTCTAGCCTTTGCTCATTTAAAAAGAGAAGAGTGGCTAATTGGTATATATATATTCGTATTTCTCACATTCATTAGCAATAGCATTATACATCCAATAGTTGAAGGATACTTCATCCCTGAGCTCAAAAAAAGTTTTGATAAATTCTCTGTCCATGTAAGAAAGATTATTCAGTCACTAATTATGATACTATGGATGATAGTAAAGGATGGTCTTTAAGTTGGTGTGGAAAATGCTTGGATATATGCAGCTTCGCTGCTCTGCCAGAATCAGACAATATGAAAGCACCCATTGCAGATCCAGATGTCTATTGGAATATTTCTTGCACACATGAATTATAAAGATACTCCTACAACCATTAGTATTAAGACCAACAACAGATTTAATGCCCATATAGATTCCCACTGGCCACCACTGTCATACATACCAGCAAGACATCATTTCTGATCAAGCCATGAGGGACATTTATAATAATTTTTTTAATTGATTGTGAGCTGTCAACAGGCATCAATCCATGCAATAGTAAGTTTTACTGTTATGTGTGAGCTATTTGTATTATGCACTTCATTTGATAAGAAATAACATCATTGTTTGTGAATGATACATTTAACATTATCTTATCCAATGGGAGAATAATTAAGTCAAAATAATAACCGAAATTATGTTGGAAGTAGCTACCTATATGCAATAAATTGAAACAGAAGTATGAAGTTGATTGAAATTTTATTTAGTAGAAGGCATTTGATAAGAAATATTATTAATAAATATTTGCCTTCTGTTACTTCTCGTTATAATTTTTTTTGTTGCTTAAGTGAAGCTTTTGAAGCACATTTTGGATATCACAATTTTCATTGCAGTACTTTGGACTGTCTCATGTACGGTTAAAATAAATATGGTGTCCAGATATGCTTGCCTAGACTACATAGCACTTATCTTGGACTGGAGTTACTCCCTAACCTTTGGAAGGTGAATCTAAATGAATTCAGTCATAAAAATTGATTTCAATGAGTTACTTGATGTGCTAAAATGTGAGTTGATGGTTCACACTCCATTAAAATAGTACACTGACATTTAATTTCAACTGGTCTTTAAAGATGGCTGTTTGATCTGAGTAAATTGGGCATATGATTTGAAAGGAAGGTTATAGCTTTCATCTAAGGAAACGTTTCAGTTCCTGGTTTTCCTGTGGATTGAATGTTAGTTGTAGCTTTGAGTTATTGTTTTTGTAGTTGTTTTGGGGTCAGGTTAAACTCCTCTATCTGTATATTTGTGAGACACTTGCATGCTCTCAGAAGTAGCTGGCCAATGCACAATTAAACAGCATTTCAATCATGATATGTCAACCAGCTAGCTCTCAAACTAGAATAGCCCTACTAGAGTAATCAAATTAAGTATAATTTTGAAACTTTGCTCAAACAGAGAGATTAGCCTCCTTTAAATCTGTTAGACTCCACCTCCCTCCAAAGAAGATGTCTATACATGACAAAGGAAAGCACATCTAAATGACGAATCACCTAACCAAAGTGTATATATGTATGTGTACAAGCATGATATAACCTGCTCAAATTACTAATCTAGCTAAATGGAACAAATTAAATCAAATAACCAATGAATTTTGGTCAATCAATCTACAAATAATTATCTACTAAGATCATTGTTCATGTAATACATCTAACAATGGAGTTAGTGTGGAATGCTCTTTAATTTCTTGCCAACTAAGGATATAGATAGCATGTTAGTGCCCCACCCTAACAGTACAGTCTTTCAACAAATATGTTGCTGTCAATCTTGACTTATCCATTTGGTCGAGTATAGCATTTCAGATGTTCCATCCTTGATCACTGTGTTCCTCTCTGACCAGCTGACATAATCAGCTGCATTAGACCAGCTCTTATTTTTTAAAATTGCTTGAATTAATTAGCTCTTATGCATATCCTGTTGATATGATTCTTTGTGTAGCTGAACATGTAGAGAAACTTCGTACATAATGGAAATTTGATTCAGTTACACATGCTCTAGTCCTTGTCCTAGACCTAGCCGTAGTAAACATTCCTATCATTACCACATTTTATTAATTTCTGCAGCAGCAGCAAAGTATAAGTAGTCCATTACTGGTGCAAACTGGATTGGTAAAAGAAAACCTTCAATCACAAGTTAGAGCAATATGGAAAAGATAAACAAGAAACCACATGGCTAATGAAATTCGTATTAAACCATTGATGATTAATTGTTTCCCTTCCCAATCCTGCAAAGAATGAGTAATATTTCTGGAGAAAAAAACCTGGAAAAAAAAGGCCAAATTCAGTTTGGTATTTTATAATGAAGCCAACCACTTAAAAAAAGAAGCCAATTCTGGAATTTGGCTTCTGAAAAGGCAACTTGGCAACCCTAATCTAATGATGATCATTTGGTCTAAAAATTGGACACATGATTTGAAAGGAAAGTTATAGCTATCTTGTCAAGGAATTTTGCAATTTGCTGTGGATTGGCTTGTTTGTCACAACTTTGATTTATTCTATTTTGGAGGACAAGTTAAACTCCTTATCTGTGTATTTGTTAGATACCTATATGTTTTCATAAGTAGTTCCCATCACAACCACATAATTTTTTCAGTCACAATATGTAAACAAGCTCATTCTCAGACTGGAACAGACCATACCGAGTTAAATGTAAATTTGGTGGAGCTCCTTCCAAAACCGTGGTAACTAGGGCTCTAATAGGCCATGGGGCACTGAATAGGGTTGTTGGGTTTTATTATTGTTTCTTTTCAACTGTAGATGTTTACATGTCTTGAGATAAAACTAAGATCCCCTATAGAAATGAGCTTTTTGGGAGTTTTAGGGCCCTGATAAGTAATAATATTTATAAAACAAAATCTCCTATATATATATATATATATATATATATATATACATATATAGAAGGATATGTCTGTCTGTCTGCCTGCCTACAGACAGACAGACTGACATTGGCAATTTATAACTCCACCATTTATACCACTATCCAGAATATTTTTGGGCACTGCAAAAGCATTAGCAGCTTTAGTCAAGGTCAAATCACCACCAAATGTCACACTTTCGAATGTTCTCAGCAGCATCATTCAAATACCCCTTTTCTACAAGTATTTCATTAAGGAGGTTGAGAACAATTTTCAGAAGCTCTGCTACATCTGGCAATATATGATTCTAATTGCTGAAGTTTTAACAATATCTACAGGGTCAAGGATCTCGTTTACACCAAAGTAGGGTAAAATTAATTTTCCATTTTGAAATATGAATATTGTAGATCCACCTCATTAGAGACAGTATCCTGGTCCTTCCACTGTAATAGGATCCTATTTGTAATTGAAGAGGCAGACACTTTGACTTTGGAATTGAGTTACCTTGCTTCTTTCTTGAAAAAAAAACAACTTGTGTAGACTTTTTGAATCTGGGGTGAATAGCCACCACTAGAGGTTTATTTCCAATATGGCAGCCATTGACCACAACATAAAGTTATCTTCATAACTAGTTGCCCTAGGAACAAAAGTGATGGTTATATTATGACTAATTAAGGGGTAATAAACCATTATTGACCTTATTTCAAACATTAAAGGTCGCCATACCTTCAAATCCAATTCAAGCTGGCTAGCTTTCACCATTTAAAAAATGTGAAATTACCATATCTTGGCCCCATTAAACATAGATTTTAATGAAATTGCAGTATTGTAGGGGTTTATGGTGCCTCATTCAGTCACTAGCATTATAAAACAATTTAAGGTCAGTTTTTCAAATCAATATTAAATCAAAAAATTTAATTGTCTGCTGAAATGAAAGATAGAGGCATAATAGCTCTCAAAAATTGTTTTCTTTGTATATATTTTAAAGACCATAATACTTCAAACCCAGTAAAAGGTAGTAAGGTGTGTAGTGCAGCAGATGGATACAGTATCAGTATCATTGGAGACTATGATACTCTTTTCATGTGCCTCCATTCTACTGCCAATCTGCTCTACTCTCTGGGTGATGAACACGTCTCTAAATTAAGTCATTCTTATTCAACATAGAATATTCTGGAAACAATAACTCTGAATCCTGCCCACAGTTCACCAACCAACACTCCACATGTCTGTATATATGGATATCAACTAGTACATATGTAAGAGTAAAACTGACTTAGTTTCACTCCCCCATTCATCATACTAGACTGTAGTTATAGTCTACTTTTTTATTTCCTTTTTTCAGGGGGCCTTAGATCATACAAGTAGTTCCTCAATAAGCTATGGCTGAGTGTAATTCTTAACTGAATTCATTGGGAGTATCCCTACAAATAATTTCACATTTTTAAGATGGTGAATGCTGGCCAGTTTGGAATTGAGGCTCATAGTGACCTTATGTATCAAAGAGAAGGTCAGAAATGGTTTTCTTGCCCCTTAATACATCAGAAAAGAGATTAACATTTGTGCTCCTAGGGCAACCAATTTTATAGATAAATTCATATTGTGGTCAATGGCGGCCATATTGGAAATAGATCCCTACTAGCAATTTGCCCCAGATTCAATAAGTCTGCCCAAGTTTTTTTTTCAAGGTTGAGGTTTAGTTAACTTAATTCCAAAGTCAAAATCTCTGTCTCACCAATTGCAAATGGGACCCTACTACAGGGACTGGACTGTCTGTGTCTTGGTGAATGTGTTGCAATATACAGACAACTCCAATGGCATATAAACTGAATAGCCTTAACTGCTCTGTAGTGGGAGGTCTATCTAGTATCTCCAACATGGACTAATGACAAATTTGAATCCTGTAAAACTTTTTGCACTATCAGAAGTATGTGAGTACTATGTTTGGGTTACATAAAAAATAAATTAATTTAAAAAATAATAAATTAATTAATTAATTAAAAAAAAAATTTTTTTTTTAATAAAAAAAATTAAAAAAAAAACAGCTTAAGCTGTTACTTTGCGGGAAATAACTGTTTGGTTAAATTTTCCACAAGTATATACACATGAAGTTATGAAAGATGGCTTCAGACAGATACATACATTCTTCAGAATATTTCTGATCTTAAAGATGAAGCTGAACACCTAATCTGTAATAGGATATATTACAAACTTTGTTTAAATTTGACTGAGGTGATCTGCAAAGTTTCATATCCTTTCCTCTCAAATGTAAAAATTGTAACTTCTGTTCTAGTTTATGAAGTTATGATAAACTGCCAATACTTTCAGAAAACACTCAGTGGCACATCCTGCACTGGTCATACTTCTCTAACATAGAGCAAGTTATGTACTGGTTGTTAGAACAGTTATTTTAGCATCTAATAAAAGTGTACTCATGTAGCAGTTTTGGAAATTTTAGGAATAGTACTTTTGTAGGATCATCATTATATCTTACTATAATTGTTTTTCTGTCTGTATGTATGTATATGTGCAATTTAACTCCTTCCAAACCGCTGTAGGGATCTTCACAAATCTTTCAGGGATTGACTAGGGTACCTCACTGCACATCCTCACAAAAGTTTCATTTAGATCAGGTTGATATGGGTGTGGTTTTGTTAATGGGTGTGGTTCGGTGATATGGTAGACTCTAACTAATGATGTAGTACACTGAAATTGTACTTCATCATTAGTTAGTCTACCATGTCACCAAAAATAGTACTTTATTATTAGTTAGAGTGTACTCTATCACCAAACCACACCAAGTATTGTTATCCTCCTATGGGTGTACATATGTGTGTGGTTTGTTCATTAACCATTGGAAATTGTTTTCACTGCCAAAAGTGAACATATCACAAAAGTGTTCATTAAATGTAGTAGCATGCAATCACAGCCGAAGACCACGTTGTTTGCTAGTCCCACCTTCAGAGGACTGTGGTCACACAATTATCTTATGGGAGGATATGTTTTATGTGAGGACCTATCTTACTTACAGATGCTACAGATTTTATAGAGAAGATCTGTTTGCATCAGTCTCACACACTAGATCCTAAACCTACCGAGGACTGTTGAAGATATGTAAAGGGTCTGGCATTCGAAATTAACGGTGTTGTGGTTGATTATATATATTTTTATTCTTAACCCTAGCCCTTGCCCTAGTTAAAATTTTAACCCCTTTAAGATAGGGTCCAGTATATTCTTGAGAACTGAAGGAGTTTATATAAAGGGAGGGGATTTTGAAGGGGCATTTCTAAAGTAAATCTTAGGAATGCATCTCTAGTAATCAGTGTCCTTTTGAACTCACCAGGGTTATAATTCTTTCCTGGTATGTTATGCATGGTGGAAGGTGGATATGTGAGGCATTGCCCCATTTCTGAAGGAAATATTATGATGCACCTCTAGTATTTAGTGTGTGCTTTGTAAAAACAACTTCCTCTAGAAATGTTCTTTGGATAGGATCAGGTTACGACTTGACATTACTGTTGGTTACTGATGAATAGAAAGCTTTTTTAATGAATCTATGCCCTAGTTTTAGTTAACATTTCAACCCCCTTAGGTTTCAATCTGGTGTATTCTTGGTCTACTCGAAAAACTTGGTCTGGATTGATTGAGAACTGGGAGGAGTTGAGGGCCAAATCAACAAACAAACAGACGTGCAAACTAACTAAGCTCCATTATTGTATAGATTGTGTTTGTTTGATTGATGAGATTGGTGTCAATAAACCCTACATATTTCATTAAGCATATTGAACACATTTGTTACTGCAGGAGGATGGAGGCCTGCCAAAAATAACGCCAGAAGGACGGATTTTTTTGCTAGTGCCTCTAAAGACTAAAGTAATAGGTGATGGTAATCTAGAATCAGTATTCATCTCATCAAAGCTTTTGTCCACAGTTGGAGACCTTTTTTTAAATCTTTAAGTGTAAGGCTTCTTCACCACAAATGACCTTGCTGGTCACTCAAACTTGACTGCTATATTTCAACATGTATTGGAAAGTTGGTATGGATGAAAGACCATAAATATCAGGCTGGCCTCATGTAAAGCAATAGTACTTCAAATATAGACCATGCCCTGAGCCCTAGTATTTTAACCCCTTAATTTTGTTATACTTCATTTCATTTCTTTTAATTTTCTTCACCACTATTTAATTTGTTTTCTTTTATTAATATTTTTGAAGTGATCTGTACTCTTTCCCCCCCCCCCCCCCTCACCTTTTCATTGGTGAGGGAATAAACTTAAGACTCTGGAATACCTAACATATGAGCAACCTCAGGCTATCTGGGGATCTACCAAACTTTTATCTGCAGCTGAGTGTTGTGAGTACCAGGTTAAAATATTATAGAACTAACTTGTCTTGGGTGTGGCAACTTCTCTTAAATATTCTCACATGGAACCACCTCAGATAAGCAAGGACCTGAGTTGGATCCAACTGGACATTCCCTTAAAAGTAAATATACCAAAAGTATACCAGGCTCACCAAAGGTATATGTTACACTCTTGCATTTTGAAGCAGTAACAATGCTTTTAAAGTCACTCACCATTCATTTTTTGATTTCAACTAGTTATAGCACTGAGTTTCAAAACCAATGTGTTGTATTGTTTGTTTTTTTTTTAATATTTTTTTTAATGATTTTAAATTTCTTTTTATTTTTAGCATCGATTTGTCTTTTTTTTTAAATTTTTAGCCCCCCCCCCCCCTCCCATTTTGAAAATCCTAATCCG
Source organism: Lycopodina hypogea (assembly GCA_963969325.1). NCBI lineage: Eukaryota > Metazoa > Porifera > Demospongiae > Poecilosclerida > Cladorhizidae > Lycopodina > Lycopodina hypogea. Next base: position 5,534,783 of record OZ017783.1, on the reverse strand, counting down.
CCCCTGATACACACTATTGACAGGTCTTTAGCTTGAATCTTCATTACAATAGTACGATTCCAGACATGCTTTTGATCTTTTAGCTGGACTTCAGTGAGCCTTGATATCAAATTGGCCTTATTACTATGTCACCAGTAGCAATCTCAATTTTCCATTATATCTTTAGCCATGCTGGTGACTTCTTTATCTTCCAACTAGAGATCATTCATAGTTTGAATTCACAACCCAATTTAGCTCAGGCATTTTGCAAAGCAGGGTGATATAGCTAACTAAATTTTAATAGCAATCCATAACTATTTAATACAGTGAACACACTTGTAAAGTTTGTTGAGTGATATATGCTAAGAATATACCACCTTTGCTTCCATGTTGATTTAAGTCCACTTTCATCTCTCAATTTTAATATTTATGTGCATACAGAATCCATACACACTATTGACATGCTTTTACTTGAATCTTCATTACAATAGTATTGATGCACATACATAACAGTTATTGTTTTGCATATAAGGACATGCTATAGTTTGGAAATGTCATCATAACAGTTATATTGGAATATTCACTCCAAATTATTTTCACTCAATAGATATTTGCTACATAGCTAAGTTGTTTTATGAGATTACTAATAGATATACATAAGAAGCCATGGGTAACAGTTCAACTTCTCACCCATTCACTAAGATGAGCTGTATGGATGCTAATATCAGTAGAGACTCTATCACTAATGAATACTGGGACCAAGCTAGTATCAACCACGACTTCAAGGTTGCATCCATCGTCTTGGCCACCATAGTACTTATCTTCCTTATCATAGGACTACCAAGTAATGTGATATTGATTATCAGCATCATCAAGCATCTGAAATTGCCGACATACATTCTGCTACTGAATTTGGCCATTGCTGATGTACTTGTGTGTGCCATGTTCATGCCTTTCCCTATTATATCAGGATATGCTGGGGGCTTTATCTTTGGGAATAGTGACAAAGTGAGATGTCAGGTGTGCCAATTAGGAATAGTGTACACAGGATTATCGATTGCCTCGCTGAACCTTCTTGCGTTAATTTCTTTAGATCGATTTTTGTACATCAAATTCCCTCTCAAGTATTATTCGTATGTTACTCCTAAGAGGACACTATTTTCTGCTATTATAACATGGTTGTTCTCAACAGTACAAGCAATATTGCCTTTGATTGGGTTTGGTGAAATACGGTACTCGTATTCTATATGTTTCTGCCAGGTGTACTTCATTGACAGCACACATCTTACATATAATATTTTCTACATACTGCTTCTAGCAATTCTTTCGCTACTTCCTATAATAGTAATTATAGTAACAAATATTTGGATTGTACTCATCGTTAGACAACACTTAAAAAAACTCTATAAAATTAGGAAATCATTTGGAAACAAAAAAGAATTGCAGAACCATCAACGAACATTAAAAAGGAAAATCACCAAGACAAAGAACAAGAAACAGGTGGCATTGTTACGAGCATTTGGTACAATACTATGTGCAAATGTGATTACATGGGTACCTGCAGTGGTACTAGCTTTTGCCCATGTAAAAAAAGATGAGTGGCCATTAGGTATATACATATTCGTATTTCTTACATTCATCAGTAATAGCATTATACATCCATTAGTTGAAGGATGGTTCATCCCAGAATTAAAAACAAGTTTTAAAAAAATTCTTTGTCCATGTAGGACAGGTCATATAATGACTAATTTAGATACCATGGATGATAAGAAAGGATGGTCTACCAATTGTTGTGGCAGATATTTGGATATATGCAGTTTCGCTGTTCTGCCAGAATCAGGAAATGTAAATGAACCCAGTGCAGATACGAATGTTTAGTGTTACAAGTGAACATTTATTGCGCACGTGTATAATAAAGACACTCCTGCAACCACTAGCATTAAGACCATTTACAACAGGCTTAAAACCCATCTAGACTCATACCATGGTATTGTACTATATTGTATACATGTACATTATTTGATTTGAAATAAATTATCAGTTTGTTACAGATGTATTTAACATTGGCATATCTTGTGGTAGAGGAATCAAGTAAAACTAATAGCCCAAATTATGATGGAGGTAGTTGAAAATGTGGTTCAGAAGATGTGAATTGACAAGAAATAATAGGACAATTGTTTGACCTCTGTTTTTCTTGCTACAATTTTTAGCTTAAGTAGTATTACTAAAATGCCAATTTGGATATCATGATAGTCATTGCAATACTTGAAGTGATTTCACATATGGTTAAAAGTATATGTGCCCAGATATGTTTTCCATGACTCAGGATTCTCATCTTAGTATAGAACTGCTTTTCTATCCATACTAAGCATGAATAGTCTGTCTGTCTGTCTGTCTGTCTGTCTGTCTGTCTGTCTGAGTCTGTCTGTGTCTGTCTGTTTGTCCATGCATCCGTGATTCATGCTTAAATGGTTGAAGTTAGACCACAAACCCAAATATATTTAGAATCAGTGCCATCAGCATGTCTATATGGACACACCCCTTTATGTATTCAAAAGGAGGCCAAAAATGGTATTTTTGCCAGAAAAAAAAAATGGAGCCAGACCCACAAACCCAATTTATTTAGAATCAATATCACCAGGGAAAGGTCATAAGCATATCCATATGGCCGCACCCCTTCTGTATTAAAAAACAAACAAAAATGGTACTGTTGCCAGAAAAAAGAATGGAGCTACACGCCTAAAACTTTAGCATGCAGCAACAGCTTGACTTTGCGAATGACATGGGGTAGGTACCATCAGCATCACCAGTTGAATGTCATAAGCATACATATATGACCAAACCCCTTTCTGCATTCAAAAAAGCCAAAAATGGTATTTTTGCTACAAGCCTAAAACTTTGGCATGGAGACACAACTTGACTCTGCGAATAACATGGGGTGGGTCCCATCTGGCCACACCTCTTCATCTTTGTGTATAAGGCTAAAAATATCCAAAATGGTAATTCCAAAAATACACTTTGACCTAATCACATGTTCATTTTTGTTTTAAAAGTCTACATGTCTTCAAGGCAGACATTTTTATGACTACATCCCACCAAACATGGGCCAAAAAATCACCCATAGGGCTAGTTTTTTGCTATTACATATAAAAAGCAAATTTCTCAGTTCATCTGCATTATGTCATGCAATGATTCCAGAATTTGGGTTAGATAACCCTCAATTTTTCTAGCATGTGGGCATCCCAAGGATGATTTATCACCCCAAAAAGTTGGAATTTCACCATTTCTTTCCAATCTATCTATCTATCTACTTATCTATCTATCTCCCTCTCTCCCTCTCCATTCATCCATCCATCTACCCATCCACCCATCCATCTTCTATTCATCTGTATGTTTGCTTATTTATTTATGGTGGGATAGATACTACACTAAAGAGCTAAAATCAGAGCAAGGGTGAGTGTTATTGACATATGTGTTCCTTTAAATTAAGATTCACTAACCCACAAACATCCTCCCTCCCCTTTTTTCCCCTTCTTTTTCGTTTTCCCCTTTTGTGGATCTCCTCAAGCCAGACTACTCTGAAACAATATAAGGTGAGAGTTAGTATTCTTATGTAATAAACTTTCATTAATTACATCATGCTTGTTTGAGTACAGAGGTTCGAGTCAATGACTATATTGTGTTTGCATGACTACATATCTAGCTATGTGTAAGTATTGTTCACTGTTGTCATATCAGTGAGTTCAACGTCATTACTGGGTTCAAAGGAACTCAGTTTTAAAGCCCAATAATTCAGCACACAGCTTGAAAAGGAAGTCTATTCCAAACAAGTAAACATATCAACTGAAAACATAACATTCGAAAACCAGTCAACTGATAGCCTATAATAGTAGCAGCTGTAAACCTGTCAACTGAAGACTTGTCAACTCAAACTGAAAAACTTTCAAGTCTTAACTACAGCTATAGCAACATACGCTATCCATGTATTCCATGATTCCATTGATCTGATGCATAATACAGCAGGTATGTCTGCTGGTTAACTTTATAAGCAAGGAATTCAGCCAATGGAAGGAATTCCTAAGCTATTTAAACAGAACTTTCTGATCCTGCAAGTCATGAAAAATTGTGTAAGATTCTATATTTTCACTGCCTGCCTGAAGTATTCCAATATGTAGACTAATTTATCTCCAAGACCTCAAATTCTTTATTTTCATATATAGTTGTGTACTCATTTTCCTATGATGCTAGCTTCTTTGTAGCTAGCCTATCCTCTTATGAAGGCTAATCATTACTCCCTTCCGGATAGACATCCCAAATTTTATTGCCCCAAATTATCTTATCAGTCATATTGAAGTTAGTGGACAATTTGTTGTCAATGGATTTTGAGGTACACTGAAACCATTATTAATTTTTTTTGTTTGTTGTTTTTTTTTTGGTTAAACCCCCCCCCCCCCCCCCCCCCACCCTTGAGAGTGGGGAGAAGAAAAGAAGGTAGAAAAAAGTGGGTGAAAGATAAAAGAAGTGGGAGGAAGGGGGGAGGGTGGGGTAGAATGAGCTGTCAGTACTTAAGCTATGAACTATTTCTATGGAGCATGACTAGCCCCTAGCTGGCTATATTCTGCTGAACAAGTTTTTGAAAGATTAGCATAGAATTCTTTATTCCCTCTCCAAATCTTCCACTGCAAGCCACTCCTGTGAAACCATTTCTCTCTCTTCTAGCTAGTCAGACTCTTTAGCAAATGCTGCAATGAAATAATACAGGTTAGTAAAGGGTCAGGATCTCCCTCTCAAATTTGGAGTGATTCCCTGAGTTTTTCATTCCTTGAAAAAAGACTATATTTCACCTTACCAGTTATGCCTGACCCTGCAGCTGCCCCAGTGAAGTTTGCTTTGTCTGGATTATGGTGGTGACAAAAAATTTTTTGCAATTGTGGACTTTTTGCCTAATTTTGTGTTTCTGAAATTGGCTACTTGTTTTTATTTTTGGGGGAGAAAGGGGGGGGGGGGGGGGGTAGGCATATGCCCTGAGCCAATTCCCTTGGCTCACTAGATCTGCCATTGGCCAGACATCATCCAAATACTGGCACCCAAGGAATCTGATCCAAACTTGGAGCAGATCAAAACTAAGGCACTGGTGCTAACAGCACAGGGCCACCAGAGCACTTGTCACCCCCCCCCCCACCTCCAGATATTATTGCAGAGGGGGCACATGTTCTTCATGTTCTGAGAATGAGGCATTATTTTGCTGGGCATACTTATTGGAAGTTAAGTGATTGTACATTATAATAATTATATTACTGCTACATAGATTCCATGATTACATAATGGTGTAATTGTGGTTGAATGTGACCATTCTGGGTATTCCTATTTGGAAAATACCTATTGTCCTCAGACAGATCTAACCTCTTTGGCTCACTGGCTGCCTCAAAGACCAAAAAAAGAATGAGATTAGATGTTTAACTTTATCTTCAAAAGCATTTTATTATTTATAACAGTATTTCAAAATGGAAGGAGGCCTTTTAGACAATGCATTACTAATGAATTTATATAAGTAGTCAATGAAATGGAGGAGTAACTTCGTTTTTGACCCTCAATTTTCCATAACTCAATCAAAATTCAAAAAGTATTAAGAATTTCATGGTGCACAATGTTTTGTGTCTTTCAATCAGAGAATCTATTGGTGGTTGTGTGGGGATGAGGTGAGGTGGCAACCCTTGATGCAGCCACAAAGAGTTGTCAAATGAAAACAGGTTTTTCCAATTAAATTTCACAAAATATGGTTAAAAAATATGGCCATGCATAATGGCAGAACAGTCCTCATAAAGTTATAAATTTAATATAGTCCATATACCCAGCGTTGTCCGGCCAATGTCAACTTGAAAAACTATAGAACCACTCAAATTTCGGCCTGGTTGGTCCTTTAATTAGCTTTTGCAGACAAAACAACATCCTATAAGTGTGGCTGACACCAAACCACACACATTGTCACACCCATATGTAGTTAATAATATTCACTGACTATTTGGACTCCATATACCAAATTTCAGCCCGATTGATCCATAAATGTGTTTTTGAAAGGCATAATGGCGTTCTATGGGTGTAGCAATGGCCAAACCACACCCATTAACACATACACGTGATTAGTAATTCTCACCCAGTTACTTTGAAATCTCATTCTGAATTTTAGTATATTGGGCATTTGATTAGCTTTTAATAGCCAAAACAACTTCCAGTGGGTGTGTCTCTGTCCTAACCACACCCATATGTAGTTAATAATGCTTTCCCGGGTACTTGGAGACCACATGCCAAATTTTTTCCTGGTTTCTGATTAATTTTTATCAGCCAAGCTCATTTCATGTGGGTGTGGCTACTGAAACCACACCCATTGCCATGTCCACATGTGTTTTATAAAGTCACCCGGGTTCTTGGAGTACACCTGCCAAATTTCACCCCTTTTGGTCCAAGCATTTGGCCGTGATGCCTAGATACACATACACACAAACCAAAATATATATTAAAGTGGGTTCTTGGATCTAACCCATTAGGTTCAATCATTATTCAGAAGTTGTTGTTTTTTTTTTGCATTATACACCAGTGGGAACAGGTGTAGCCAGGAGGGATTCGGCCCATGTTACTCCCTAAGTTGAGTTGGGTATGCATACCATGTTTTAAGTCTGTTGCTCCAAGGATTTGTCCAGCCAAAGTAGCATTTTGGCCTTTTTTGGGTGTAACATGGAAATAAAAATGGGTGTGGTCATTATATGTACTTAAAACATTCCTCAGATTATATTGATTCCAAATATACAGGTTCATGGGTCTAACTTCCTAGATTCAAGTGTTTTTTCTGAAATGCCATTTTAGTCATTTTTAGCCTTAAGCAGGGAAAGGAAGAGGTGCAGTCTGGTGGGATCCAGCCCATGTTCCTCCCAGAGTGAAGTTGTATATGCATGCCAAATTTTAGCATGATTAGTCCATAAATGAGTATTTGGTAGGCATAATGATATCCTGTGGGTGTGGCCAGGATCAAACTACATCCAGTGACACACACATGTGATCAGTAATGCTCACTCAGTTTCTTGGAAGTCACATTCCAAAATTCATTCTGGTTGGTTATTTCATTAGCTTTGAATAGCGAAAACAACTTCCAGTGGCTGTGGCCAAACCACACCCATATTTGGTTAATAATGCTTTCCTTGGTACTTGGAGACTGCACGCCACAATTTTGCCTGATTGGTCCTGATTAATGTTCTTAAGCCAAAATCACTTCCTGTGGGTGTGGCTATGACAAAATTGCACCTATTACAATGCCTACATGTGTTTAATAATGCTCACCCGGGTTCTAGGAGAGTATATACCGAATTTCAGCGCTTTTGGTCCAAGTGTTTAGCCATGATGCCTAGACACAAACATTTACAAACCAAAATATATCTTAAAGTTTGTTGATCTAACTCTTTTGGTCCAAGCATTATTCGGAAGTCTTTTTTACACACCAATGGGAAGAGGTGTAGCCAGGAGGGATCCCACCCATGTTGATCCCAAAGTCAAGTTGTGTATACATACCAAATATCAAGTCTATCGCTCCAAGGGTTTGTTTGGCCAAAGTACCACTTTTGGCCTCTTTTGGGCCTGACATGAAAACAGTAGTGGGTGTGGTCATATAAATGTATTTAAAACATTACTCAGATTATATTGATTCTAAATATATGTGGGTTCATTGGTCTAACTCCCTAGGTTCAAGTGATTTTGCTGAAATACCATTTTTGGCATTAATAGCCTTACACAGAGAAAGGAAAAGGTGTGGCGAAGTGGGACCCAGCCCATGTTACTCCCAGAGTGAAGTTGTATATACCAAGATTTAGATCTATAACTCCAAATGTTTTTCTGGCAAAAATACCATTTTTGAATTTTTTTTTGGTTACTATGGTAACCATTTTCCAGCTTTTTTAGCCCATGTTTTAAGTTAAGTCAAAACCTATCATCATGCCAAGTTTCAGAGAAATCCATCCACAGGTTTGGCCAGAATGGTGGTGATACAGGCAGGCAGGCAGGCAGGCAGGCAGGCATCTCCTTTTATATATATAGGAGATGTCTGTCTGTCTGTCTGTCTGTCTGTCTGTCTGTCTGTCTGTCTGTCTGTCTGTCTGTCTGTCTGTCTGTGCATCCTCAATTATTGTTTGAAAGGGTAAAGTTAGACCACAAACCCATGTATATTTAGAATCGGTGTCACCAGGGGAATGTTATAAGCATGTCTAATGACACATCCTTTCTATACTTTTAAAATAGCCAAAAAATTATACTTCTGCCAGATTAAAGAATTGAGCTACAGGCCTAAAACTTTGGCATGCATACTGTGAATAACATGGGATGGGTCCCATCTGGCTATACCTCTTCCTCTTTGTGTAAGGCTAAAAATATTGAAAATGGTAGATAAAAAAAAACACTTCAACCTAATCACATGTTAACTTCTGTTTTAAAAAGCCTATAAAATGTTTTCAAAGCAGACACTTTTTGTGACGATGTGGGCCGAAAATCCACCCATAGGGCGGGTTTTTTTTGCTAGTATTCATAAAACATCAACTTATGTAGTCATAAAAAATTCTGTTTCTTTAGCTTCAATACAATATACACTACCAGTTAATTAAAAGGATGGAACACTCAAATTCCAGACGTGTTAATTCTTAACAATAGGTGCAACAGATACAAGGTGTATTCGTTTTAGTTTGATTTTTACCCCAGTGAACACAATGAATATACCAGGTGTTGCCGGGCCAGAAATATATTTGTAATGATGATAGCTTTTTATATCTTAAAAATAGCAGATAATTATTCAATTTGCAATCCAATTCACTCACAGGATATATTGAATGCTCCATCATACCCTTATTCAGACCTAATTGGTCACGGCCGTTGAGGACACAAGTAGCAATAACCTAGCCAGTAACTCTAGTTAATTTGGTATATTGCAAAAAAAAAATCCTCTCTGATGTCATGGTTTACAAATTGACACATAAATCAATTATTCCTTCAAAAAATGATTTTCACTTCTTATTTTATAAACTAAATATTTCTTAATTATGTTCTTACCTATATTAATTATTTCATTTTGCACATGTAGTGTTGCTACGTGGTATTCTTTAGCTTAGGTCTTTCAAGGTGAGCATTTATGACGGAGTTATGCTTAGCCAATTGAATAGCTTCATTATGCTTAGAAATTTCCTGGTTACCATTGATCAAGGTCCACCATCTCCCCTAAGTGCTAGGCATTGACGTCCACAAAATAAAATATACTCAGCAGAAGAACAAATTGTGTCTATTTTCCTCAATAGTTTTTAGCCAATGCAGAATTAATACATACATCCACATTGTGTTGTGAATTTTCCACAGATTGGAGGGAAGTACTTGAATCTGCCATTGCATTAAGATGGTACAGATTAGAGGAATGACTATGTACTATCTTATGTACATTGACCAATTTTTAAAAGGTGTATTGACTAGAATTTCATTCTTATTTCTATCTTTTATGAACAAACTAAAGAAAATACAAAACCTACCATCCAATCAATACCGTATTATATACAAATCAAGAATATTTTATAGCCATTTCATCTGAAAGCAACAGTTATACAATATACTCCTTAGGGAAAGGAAAAATTTTGAAAGAAACCAGAAGTTTTAAAAATCTAAAGATTTGATCTTTATCCAAAGAATTTACCACACTAATTACTTCAGGAGTGGTAATATTAGGCATAATGAAAGACAATATCTTAACTTTCTTGACATAAACTGTCAGAGCCGCCATTACAATCTAGATGGTCCAAACTTGCACAACTAGCAGCTGAGCTAAGATTTTCACAACTGCCATCAATAGTACTAATTACAGGTATATGTCTCACATCAGCAACACCATCACCACTGACAATAGAAATTGGCAGTGAACATTGTGCCTTCAAGTACTTCGGAAGACCATCACTTCTGGAAGTTACCCTCTTCTCTCAGCAAGCCCTGCCTCCATATTAAGTTTAACTAGATGTCCTAACATCAGGACCACCATTACCATTTACATCATGATGTTTTAAACCTCATGATGATTTAAACCTCCATAATCAGCAGAAGTTCCCAACCTAAGATTACCACTGACACAAGTGCCACCAAAATTACTGAACATAGCTACATATCTGACACCAACAACACCATAACCACTAGTGGTAGACATAGGAAATTAACACTCCAGATTGAAGTATCTGAGAAAACCACCACTTCAGGTAGCAGCCATCTTGCTCCCAGCAAGGGAGTTGAGAGTTTCAGGGAAAGGGTAGGAGGCACTTACTCACAGTTACACAGTGACACTTTACAACAGAAGACCTTCAGGTACAGCTCCAGATAATCTGATACACTTCAAAAACTGAACATGGGGAGGACCCTGACTAACTAACTAACTCCTGGTGGTGTGCGCATGGGTACTGGGTAATGGAGGAGGGAAATATCACTATTTATAATTCCCCCCCCCCCCCCCCCCCAGAGGGGGTTTCATGGTGAATTCAAAGCTTTATTGTCTTTGAAACACTGGCTGGACATTTTCTAGGCCATTGGTACCAGAGATTCAAATTTTAATGGGGAGAGTAGGAGTCCATACGCCACAAACAAACAAATTAATTAATAAACACACAAGGGACTTATATGATTAATATCATTTTCATAATATCATTTTTCCCCCCTTGAAATAAACTTTGCTAATAAAACTGAGATAGTGTGCTTAGTACAATTGGATATGGCCATGAACAAATTTCAGGAGTGCCTCCTTAATTCAAAGCACCATCCATCTCCAATATAAGATGAACCCAAGTGCCTTACTTGACCACCAATGGATACACATCAAAGTAACTGACCTTTTGTGTCATCACTTTACCTCTCAATGAGAACTTAAACTGCCTGACTCATGAACTGGTTTCAGGGTGAGGATCGATTCTACTACTCCCTCAGCAGTGCTATGAGTGAAAATATCCAGTTGTACTGTACTAAGAGTAATTATTGTACATGAGCTAGCAAGGAGCAAAATGAAGAGGTGGCAATCTTTTGGCATCACACCTTACACATTATGTGAGAATGTAGAATCGGTGAATTAGAGAACTTTGTAACATGCACTGTCACAGAATTCTTGTTTTGCACTTTTTGCTGACATGTCATCCCAACTTACCAGTTTTATTTCAAGGAAATATTTTTTACTTTCACTTGTTTCCTTTAGCTTTTGTACACTGTCAGATATATTTTTAAAAATGTGGCTCTAGTAGTAGCAGTAGCAGTAGTAGAATCTGCTGTTGGTAGTGTAGAGCTGCAGAGAGAGAGAGAGACTCACTGTCAGCAGTGTAGAGCTTCAGAGAGGCACACTGCCAAATGCAGAAAGAAGTAATAGTTATCTTGCTACAGCCATGCTATGGCTAGCCTTTACAAATTTAGCTAAAGAATTTGACTTACATTCAAGATTTTGAAGTATAGTTCTGGTGATGGTAGTAGTAGAGCGGAAATTTTGGAGTTTCTTTATCTGAACGTTAGGACTACACCCCCTTTTAAAATTTTATTTAATTATATTTATAGCCTTGTGCATGAACTGATTTTAAATTGTGCATGTGGACGAATTGGTGGTCAAAATGGTGGCTTCAACTTAACACTGCAGCTATTGGTCAGGGATATACTTCAGCAGTTTGTTAGCATGGCAAAGCAAATGAAGAGATCTTGGACTTAGTCCAAAGAAATAGTAAGCTGTTAGTATAACCATTGCATGATTTGCTGTAGCCAGCTAGGCTCTAGCCCTGGAACTTAAGAAAAATAATGAAAAGAAAGATGAAGGACATTTGGTGATTTTTACAAGTCTCCACTCTCTACTTTAGCAATTGATCTGGAGGACAGAAACTATCTTGGTAGTTTGTGTTGCAGCTAATATGGACTACAGGTGCGTTTTGTGGCATGGGTTTGAGCCATAACAGAGAAAGTGAAGTTTGATGTTGTATTAGTCAATGAGGCCGCCATTTTTTTGGTTATCATCCCTACTTAGAGAGTACTACCGTACTCTGATATTGGCACACAACAAGAAGCAATGCACTTGGCATGGACCTGACCATCTATGTTGCATGCAGAATGGGAAGTGCAGATACAATTTAAATATTGGCACACAACAAGAAGACAAGAAAGAAACATGTAGCTCAGAAGCTCATCAGCTTCTTATGTTTTAATCACTTATTTTTTTTATTATTGTCTGTTCTGTCTGTCTGTCTATCTGTCTGTCTGTCTGTCTCTGTCTGTCTGTGTGTGTCTGTCTTTCTGTTGGTCTGTCTGTTGGTCCGTCCGTCTGTCTGTCCATCTATCTACCTATCAGTGAACTCCTCCTAGACACCTGTACCAATTCTGATTAAACTTTGTATGAATGTATCCTATAGCCACAGTGTGTTTTATTAAACATTTTGATTTTGAATAGCTTCCTTTTGTGGCTGTTAGAGATATTTCTCAGTATTATATATAAGATTGTGATAAAGGGTCATTGAAAGCACACACATCCACTCCACCCAACCCCTAAAAGAGCAATTAAAAAACTAAAAAGAAAACAACAACAAAATAAAACGCATGCACACACACACATGCACACAAATTTTAAAAAATTATCTAGCTACCGTCAATACAGTCACGTGCACCTGACATAGTTAGGGTGCCTGTGCACTAAGTAGGCACTATGAGCCAGTGCAAGCAAACTCCAGGAGCCAGGCTAGGAACTCACAGGAGGACTGACCAAGACTCTCAGCTTATGGGTGTGGGCACCTGAAGTCCCACCTGGACCCTTAGCTGATTGACAAGCCATGGCCAGTGAATTTGCACCCCAGAAAATTCCAGGTTCCCATCACAGCTGGGTTGACTGGTGTGGGAAGAAGATGTTGAAGGACAGGAAAATTTCTGTCAGTGCTGGGTTTGAACTCGAAACCCTGGGGTTGTGAGTCCAAGGGCATAACTACTCAGCCACTCTGCCCACACACACACACACACACACACACACACACACACACACACACACACACAAAATATAAGTACATGTATTGCCAACTTTATCATTTTCCTTACTTTTTGAATGCACATAACCTAGAATTGTAGTTACTGAAGTTGTTCTCTCCTTCCTTTTAAGGGATTGTTTTGCTCCTGCGAAAGAAGAGCAAGAAAGAGAGAGAGAGGGGGGGGGAGGGGGGGAGGGAGGGGGGAAAGAACACTGCAGCATCTGCAATTTTGGAGCATGTGCATTCAGAAAAGTAAATAGATTATTATACCAACTATTATTTCAGTTTCTTGTAGTTTTAACTTGTCATAACTCTGAAGAAACCATGCCAAGCTAAATTCTATCTCCATTCCCTTATCAGAGAAACTCCTCTGCTGCATTGATATGGATAATTATTTAAACTGATACTACTTTGCTAAGATTTGGAAGATTATCAGGCAAATGCCCCTAACTTATATCCACACCTGATATCCCAGATCCCATCATTATCAACTTTGAGCAGCTCCATTTATTACCTCTGATTATTCTAAAGTGTGGTCAGTTCCCACATCCACACTCCAAAATGGTTATGACTCTGACCCAGAAAAAAATCTGGGAGACTCCCTAATAATTAGGGAGGGCTGGAATGTATGCAAAACACACCAGTAGCCACAATCATGGGAGAATAATAACACTTATGTTCACATGAAATAACATTTCAGTAGCTGAGTAATGGTGAGACCTGAAATCAGAATGCCAACTTTTCAGTGGGTGCAGTTAATGGCAAATCACACAGACAACCATACCCACATGGATAAACAACACTCAGTTCACATGGAGATTGCATGCCAAATTTCAGCTTGACTGGTTCTTTGCTGCAGTGAAACAACTTCAGGTGGGCAAGGCTGTGAAAACTACACACCTTGCCACACCCACTGATTGGTAATACCTGATTAAGACAAGACAGACCTTCCTCGTGATTCAATTTGACATTCTTCAATATATCTTCTCTTTTTACCCATGATCTCTTATAGTGTGATAGTGTGTCCTGCATTCTAAATGTTACTTTACTGTTGATCTTGTTGTTCTTCTTAGGAAACTTCCTCAGGGACATAATTATGTATTCTTGGTATTCTCAGTTGAGTTTCATTAAGTGTTTTTAGTATTCTCAGTTGAGTTTCATTGAATTTCCTTTCATTTTGTCCAAAATTGTTTATTTTCAAAATATTGTAGAAAAATTAGTGACCATTGAGCGTATGAGTGAGTGGGTTTATGGCTGGACATTTCCAGTCTCCCAGGTTCAACTCCTGGTAATGGTTGAGGTCCCACCCTTTCCCCATCATTAAATTAAAACATTAAATCATAAGTGAGCAGGTTTTTGGCTGTAAATTTCCGATCTTATCTTTTGTTGTTGATTTTCTCTCTCTCTCTATTGAATCTTATCTTATTATAAATTTCTCTTATGTGTGTTTATTTATTTATTTATTTGTGGTATATGAATTCCTTCAGTCCCACTAAAATTTGTTATCTTTGGTACCAGTGGCCAAGAAAATGTCCATCAGAGAGTTCCTGGCTTAGTTTCAAAGACAATAAAGCTTTAAATTCTCCATGAGTAATGATATGATGAAAAATGAAAACCACCATTTGCAAACTCAAATTAAATGGTGTTCGATAATTTAAAAAGAACTATTTCAAAAAGAACTATTTCGATCTATCTAATTTGTGAGGATGGAAAATGCAGTAGGGAGAACCAGGTGAGCTTAAAAACTATGAAACACCAGAGAGCATGCCAAAAGGTAAATTTAAAAAAATCTAAAAATTCTTTTAAAAATTCCATTTAAATATGCATAAAATAAATAGATAAACACTAATGGGACACACAAAAACAACTGAACTACATAAGCTTCCATTAAAATATGTTTAATATAATCAGTATGTGTATGAGCAAGAGAGCCAGTCCAAGAAGGGAATTAAAAACAATGGAAGTGGTAAGTAAACTTTGATAAGACATTCTGGATACAGCTAGCAAAAGCAACAAAATAGTTATTTCAGGCTGGCTAATGAGCAGCTGTATTTCAAAGCCAAAGGAAAAAAAAAACAGGTTGTGCTGCTGCTCTTGGCACAGAATTTGTTCTGGAAGGAAATGAAAATTTTGAGAAATAAAAATATTTTGGTATTTAGTTTTCCAAATATGATTTTCATGGGTGAATGGATATGTATTGGTGGTACTAACACAAGATTATTCTCTGAGAATAATGGTTATAGAATACAAATAAACTAAGGAAAAAAGAATAGGTGGGACCTTGGTTTTGCATGCCAAATAAGGACTTATTTGGCACAGAAAAGGAAGGAGGTGGGGATGGGATCTTAATTGGATGTACTAGTTTTCATTTGGTAACTCTGTGGCTGCATCAAGAGTTGCTACTCTACTCCACACAACCACCAATAGACCCTCTGATTAAAAGAAACTAAATATTGTGCACCATGAAATTCTTAATACTTAATCAATCATGATTGAGTTATGGAAAATTGAGGATAAAAACAACAAATTAGATGAACATCCAACCTTGCAGGCGAAGCTGTAAATGGTCCTCTACTAGCATAAAAGACCCACACGCACACAAAAACAAAAAAAAATCCCACCCCCCCCCCAAAAAAAAAATAGAAAAAAAAAATCCCACCCCCCCCCCCCCAAAAAAATAGAAAAAAAAAAATCACTAAATAAATTCTCTAAAAATATTCTTTACCAAATACTAATATTCACGTGACAGCGCAGCTTAGTGACATCATTTCAAATCAACTGTCGCCATTTTCGCTCCGTGCTAGTGTCCGAACACTGTTTACCTTCATCTCAATCCCTTTCCTGCGGCTGAGGAGGGAGATCTTGTATCTTCGGTGAGTGAGCTGTGGGGTAGTATTTGTTGTAGCTGCCGGTGTGCATTGTAGCACGTAGGGATGGTTGTAACTTAACGTTTTTGTTATGGAGGGTTTCTTGTAGCTCAGAGATTCCTGCCAGGAATTGTGTTTCTTCACCCAACCTCCTAGCATTAGGGGGATCGTTTCTTCCCTTTTAATGCCTGGGCTACCCTCTATTGAAGGTTACTTGGGGAGATTTCTGTGCATCCTAGGCGCTAATTCTATAACATGTATATAGCTAGCTTACAGGCAATTGCACACCCTCATGAACTGCCCTGGTTATTGTTCTACCTACAACTAAAGGAGCATGTATGACAACCCTGCCAGACCAGTCTGGTCTGTTGTGCTGAAGCAGCTGTATTACAGAACTCTTAACTGGTGGCCATCAGCATTTCTCTGGTTTAATACTTGAACTCCTGTTGTTAGTGGAGTGGATAGGTATTCAGGTTGTTCAAAGTCCATTTACGTATTATGCTTGATGATTTGCCCTTGCCCAAGGCACAGTTGACTTAGCCATGCCTTACCAGTAGCACAGTAAGTATTCCTTGGTGACCCTTCCCCTGTTGACAACCTGTGTGTGAATAATGTCCCCCAAACAACAGATTATCTTCATGATGACAGTATCTATCATGTTATTATATCTGCAACATTAGTTTGCCAAATTGTAACTCAACATGGAGGTAAGTTTTCAGTTCTTTTAAATGTCTGGCGTGTTGGAAGGTTGTAACTAATATGGGAGCTGTTAGTAAGTGTATTCCCAAATAGTGCCACTTCTTGATCTTTGGCTTGTTCATTTCTACACGTATTTGTGTAGGAGTGTCTTGCCATCAGAGCTAACTATCGTCAAAACGACTAGATTTTAATGAAGTTTTTTTACCTGTAATTTTCTCTTCTTGTGGGTATGGTTATTGGGTAATATCTTCATTTCATACTCTATTGCACATCAACCTCTGAAGTGTGTTCCAATGTACAAGATTTTTAAAAATATGTACATAATCACAGATATATTTTATTTAAAGGTGACCTTTCTAATGTGTTTAATAGTGTGTTTACACTGCATATAATTTGTAATATGTAGATTTCTGAAATGGGTTGGCACTAGTTTGAAATTGTACTGCACAGTGTCGTTACTTTTACAGGCAGAGATTAGTGCTGTGGACACAACCCGTCCCTTGTAAATCACTGGGCACCTGACCTGTATACACTGTGTGACTGCTGGTAGCTGTTAGTTTGACACTCATTCAAAGACCGATGGTGGAGAGGAGAGGAGAAGTGACTGTTTAGTTAGCGGAGGGAGAGATACTGATGCTGGGGGACTACTGCAACCAGAAACAGTACAAGTGAAATAGACAGAAAGGTAGTGCATGCTGACGGCAGGAGGAGGCTCTGCTGTGAGGGACCACATGTAGACTTGCTCAGTGAAACACAGATTGTTTCAGCTTGTCCCATGGTGCATCAGTATATACCTGGTAATTATTTGAAAATTCTCCCCTCCTTCCCAAGTTGACCCTGGCATTCCCCCCTTTCTAAAAGGTGAACTTACTGCCGTTTGGAAGTTCCCTACTGGTGGCAACCCTTGTCTTTTCTCAATACAAGCATATTTTTGGGTGACAGTCTAGTTACAATAATGACGCTGTTCTCTGTGACCATTCCCTCTAATCCCAAGCAAGTGTACCACATGAGCCGCTCTCTCTCTCTCTGGTGCAGCAGCCACCAGCCACAGCTGATGTCTTGAGTGCTGATGGGATATTGTATTCGGAAGTGGTAATAATTAGAAATGGGTAGTGTGATAAGTTCTGCTAAACTGTCTTGCACAAAATGAGGTGTGGCGGTGTTCACAATTCGCACCATGCCACATGTACCAGTAATAATCTATTTATGGGAGTTTCCCTCCCTATTCTAGTTTTCTTGGAACTGGGCACCTACTTATTTTTCACCATTTGTTGTATTAATTAATAGAGAACTAATGGAGATATTTGCTCAGTTTCAGCCTTTGCAAAACAGAATGAATTATTCCAGCAACATCGAATGATTTTTTTTTCTTTTTCTTTACTATATTTTGAAGAATTTGTGTCATTTTGTTGTGGTGATAGCAGAATGATAATTGCCACTGGTTCCCTTTGTCCCCTTCAGTGAGAACTGAGCTGAAGTGTGCATGTGTAGTTCTAATTGCGAAGCTGTTCTCTTGCATATGCTAGAGTGCAAGTGCGTGTTAGAAGAGGTCATACATTAGATGGCTTTAGGGTTTGTGCACCTGCAGCTTTGGACAGAGTGCACTGACATGTCCTTTTCCTAAACTGTATTTTCCCCAAAGCATTGCAGCTATTTTGAGAGGCAAGTCCAACATTTGCTTTGGAGCATGACCTATTTTAATAAGCATGGGAAGAAATTGAACTGAAGCGAATTTCTGATTGAATCTCCAATGCTGCATTTGTGTTCCCATCACTATGATCTGGCATTTATACTTCAGGGACAACTATCCCAGTTATTATACTCCACCTAAAACAACAATTCCTTAGTATAGCACTAAGTAAGTGACAAAGGAGTGCATTTGAAGAACTGTTTTACAAGTCCTTGTATCATGGATGAATGACCTGTAGGTCCCAGGCCATAGAGCTGTTGTTACTGGGACTCTCCCCCTTGTCATAGTGTGATGTTTGATGCAGCACTATCAGATTGTCTGCTGGAAACATTCTATTTATGGGTACAGTCCTTCCTGTTTTTTAATCAAGTAGGTCAGTGCTTTTAATGCCTGTATTATGGTACAATGCTGTGTGCCCACAGGGCCTAACTAGGCTACTTCACACTACTTGTGATTGACACTTACATGGATGACTGAGCACCACTAGTGGGATATCTGGTTATTCCAATTCCATTGTTAAGATTTTCATAAATGCATGGCATAATTTGGAATCCAAACCTGGATTAATTTAATTATTTATAGGCATTGTTTCCTTATGACATACACATTTTTCTGATAACCATATCCAAATGAGGTCTGACTTCAACCTGCCTTAATCCTGCCGGTGTGGGCCAATCAACCAACAACACAGTCTCAAATAAGATTCTGTTTGCAGTGATTAAAGATGGAAAAAGGTGGAAAAAGGTAGAAAAAGATGACCACCTTCTTGTAATGGCCCCCCCCCCCCTTCCAAAAAAAGCAAATTGTGTATGTATTCTGGCACTGTATTACAAGTCTAGTGAGGAGATCTTGATTTTATTTTAGTGACTTCACTGAATTTTCCCTCAATTATGGGAAAGACTGTTTCCAGTTTTTGTTGGGCCATTACAAGAAGGCGGTTATCTGTTTTCCCTTTTTTCCATCTTTAATGGGTGATGGTACATTAAATGTGACCTATTTATACATACATGTGTGTGTTCTGCTAGTTTAACCCCTCTTTAAATTGACTTGACCCATCTCCATGCTTCCAAAATGGTCACCTTTAGAGTGTGTCAACTATTACTATGTGGTGTGAACTGGTTAATGTTGATTTGGTGGGTGTGGTTTGAGTGTAATGACTGAGTCAGGACAATAAGAAGCCTTAATTTTTCTCTGAGTGCCCAATCTATTTCAGCATCTGCAGAGGGGCTTTTTATCTGCAGATAGGTGGCGCCCATTCTATACAGTTCATCAGCAGAGGGTTGGAGCCGGAGAATATGTGCATAATAAGCACACACTTGCATGCATAACAAAGAGTTTCCCCTCCAACTACCCACTCTTAAGTGCAGTTCTTCAAATGTTATTTTCCACATAATTATCTTCACTAATTTTCTATACTCATGACCACACCCACTCCCGTGATATTGCCGATAATAGTGTCATTAACCAGTTTTGAGTGGAAAGAAACAGACCAGCCGGAGCTAGGAAGCCTATCTTGTTCTTCAGATGTTGGCATACAAGTAGGGAGCAGGCAATACATTCTGGGACATTCTGCCCAAGAAAACTTTTGTTACCCTGTTATGTTTGTGTTTCAGGTGGTTGAAAATAAATCACTCACTACTGGCAGAATACATGCATGCAGCAAAACACTACAATTTGATACTTGATGTGCAGTACATGTGGCCACATGTCCTTGTGACAGTTTGAGTTCATTTACTTTTTTAAAAATTGATTACCTTTTATAACAAAGAATCTCAGCTTTATGTTAACTGCTGTAGTAAGTGATTATCCTAATCAGTACCTTTTCTGCTCCTCAGATTGAAGCACTGCCTATTTCCAGTTACAACTGGTCTTAAAGGTCACTCACTGCCACAAGCCCAAATAATGGGACCTCAAGATATGTTTCAGATATGAGGGACGACATCTTTCCTTGCTCTGTCTCATATTGTACTGTAGGCTTATCTGTGGGTGTGCCTGTAGGTGTACCTGTAGGCATGCCTGTAGGCGTGCCTGTAGGTGTACCTGTAGATGTACCTGACTAGTCCTGCAGATAATCTTGAAGTAGCTACCCACCCTACAGATAGAAAGAGGGTGTGTAAAATATTCCCTTCTTTTATGTTCTAAGTCAATAGTTAAATATGGTGCTTCACATGCAAGCTATTAATACATTTTCACATGATCAATCCTTAATTCAAAAATGTTTTTGAAAGAAGAGGAGTAAGTGATCCAACGTTGGAAGTTTACACCTGAAAGCCACCAAACACA
Source organism: Lycopodina hypogea (assembly GCA_963969325.1). Taxonomy (NCBI): domain Eukaryota; kingdom Metazoa; phylum Porifera; class Demospongiae; order Poecilosclerida; family Cladorhizidae; genus Lycopodina; species Lycopodina hypogea. Next base: position 5,514,231 of record OZ017783.1, on the reverse strand, counting down.
ATGAGTCTATATCATATATAGTCTTAACTGTTTGCAATTTTTGTGTACATGTTCCTCCCTTCCTTTTTTTTTTCTCCAGGAGATGGTTGGGAGGGGGGGGGAGGAATGTGTGGTCTTCAGGAGGATATTTTTGGTAGTATGTACGCAAATATATTTGTTATTGTTTCCTTTCATGCAGTCACACTGCAGCTTTCATGCTGTCCTTGAGGTTGTGTTTGTGACACTGGTCCCTTTCAACTTGTACATCCAGGGCAGGCAGTCGGACACACTTGCCATGCATGGATTCTTTCTTAGCTCTATAGTAACCACATGTCCTGCACTACAACCACCTGACCACCCACCCGCCCTGCCCTGCCTTGATTTTGTTCGTCTCTGGCTTCACTCACTTCCTCTCCAGGGGATTATGGAGAGGGAGTGTGATAGACCACAAACATTTAATTGTCCTTTATAATGTAAACACCTGTTCTGAAAATAGCTATTATGTCATTTCCTGTTTTATCTGGAATTTTGTTGGCCGGAGTGATATGTGGGGATTGAGGTAGGACGGACGGGATTGTCTGGGGGTGAGCAGAGGTGGATGGTTTAGGGGTGTGCAGAGGTGGAGGGTTTGTGGGTGTGAAGAGGTGGAGGTTTGGGGGTGTGCAGAGGTGGAGGGTTTGGGGATGTGCAGAGGTGGAGGGTTTGGGGTGGGCAGAGGTGGAAGGTAATGGGGGTAAGGTGGTGAGGGAAGGAAGCAGGAGGGGGATGTTTCTAGTTGAACAAGGATAATGTTAAGGCATTATTTAGGTATATGAGGTTGGAATGAAGAGGAGTTCCCTCACAGTGCAAAGGTAAGTGTGAAAAGAAATGACAGGGTACTGAAAGGTTTTGGTGTAAAATAGACAATTCCTCTTTCTCTCTTCCCCCCCCCCCCCCCCCCCCTTTCCTCCTTTTCCAACAGCTTCTCAGTGAGGCAGAGTAGTAGTCTGACAGGATTATGCTACACTCAATGGATTACATTTCTGCAAACGGTAGTGCCATGTCCAAGTGCTGGTTCTCTGTGGTGTAATACTGTGTTTCACCTGTTGTTGGACTTGCTGCCATATGTGTTATCCTCTGGGTAAACAAGTTTATGCTGTTCAAGTTAAATGATCTCAATCTACCCACTGCCACACCCCTCTTCTATGTCTCCTTATTAGGAATGTCCCATTTCCAATCCAGCACATGGCTAGATGTTATTAGGAATTCCTGCAGAAATGTTGCCAATTTTTTTGTCCCTTTGAATGTGTTTGTGCCACAACCAGTATTATTACTTAATTATTTAAAGTTGTCATTCTATAGCAACATAGTTTTTGGGTGGGGTGGATTTTTTTGTTGTTTTGTTTTTTTTAACTTCTATTTCTTTATTTTTGTAACTACCGCATATACATATATATATATATATATATATATATATATATATATATATATATATATATATATATATATATATATATATGTATATAAATAAAGCAATTCTATTTTTACCATCCAATTGATGTGGAGCACAGACTGTCAGAAATAGTCCTGGTGAATTTCAATATGATTAACACATCTAACAATTGCAATTTAAGCCTCTGCCTGTTCAAACCTTCCTTGACAACACAATTACAACTAGCCGCTCCCCAAATCTATATGCTAAGATATTTGCCTATTATCGTCGTCACACACACACACACACACACACACACACACACACACACACACACACACACACACACACACTAAGAAATTTGCCTGTTATCGTCGCACACGCACATCGTCGTCATATATTCCTGCTTCTGAAAGTTGAAGTACCCACCTCTTTGTGGGTGATTGCTTGTGTACTGATCGATTACTTTCTGAAAAAATGAATTGTTCATATGCCATACCATTTTAGGATTATAAATTTCTACTTATTTATGTATACTTCAGTTTACGAATTAATTATCAGCCATCATGGAATAGTTGTTCTTCCAGTGACTAAATATGGGTATTCACTATATGACTCAAGGTTGTGCATTACAATGCCTTGTGTCTTTCATTGATCAGTGCACCTGAAACATTTCCCTAACACAGTACAGCAGTTTTTTGTTTGTATTCATGTGGAAAGCATTTTTTGCCGTTTTAATTGGAGTGTTTGTTTTAACAAAACAAAAAAAAACTGCCCTAATGAATTGGAATCGTTAAAGTTGTTGTTTGTTTTTTAAAGTATGTATTTCACTATATTATTCACCTTACTATGTAAGCTGAGTGATAATACAAGAATTGGTGGATTGATAGCAGTTGTGTCAATGTTATCATGGATGGGGTGACAAATGCATTCTGTGGCTGTTTACTAATGCAGTGTCACATTCATTGCAGATAGGAAGTTCGCACAACAAATTCTCAGCATGACAACAAAAGATGACGAGTACGATTTCCTATTCAAAGGTGAGGCTATTGAAGACGAACATCAATCTTTATTTTATTAGTGTTCACACACACACACACACACACACACACACACACACACACACACACACACACACACACACACACACACACACACACACACACACCAAAAGCCTGGAGGTTTGCTTCATAAGTTGCTGGCTAATTCTAAGTGATGCCCTCCTAATTTATTGTTATTGGTTGCTCACCTGATTGAGCATGCGAATAAATCGATTTGTAAAATTAAATTGATGTGAATAATCTTGATTTATATTCCAGAGCAAGCCAAGTTTAACTCAACAAAAAGTATTGGTATTGTGTTCTTGCTGCTGTTTGTCTGTTAATACACAACTATCCTAGTAGTTGTCAGCATAGCTTCCAAACCATTGAGGGTGTAAATTGTCATTGCTCTAATTTCTCTCATTTTCACTTGCCTCTGACGAATACAGTGTTCAGATTTTCTTGACTTTGGAATGCATGTCCAGACTTAGAATCATAGGGTCATCAAAGCTTCCATCCTCTTTGTGTATGAGTGCCGCATCGAGCTATTCTATGCTCTAGATCGTTTCTTCTCTCCCTGTGTCCTCACTGTTTACCCCCCCCCCCCCCCCCCCCCCAATTCTTCACCATGTAGTGGTATTGATAGGGGACTCAGGTGTTGGGAAGTCCAATCTGCTGTCACGGTTCACCCGCAATGAGTTCAACCTGGAGTCCAAGTCCACCATAGGAGTCGAGTTTGCCACACGAAGCATTCAAGTGGACAACAAGACAATCAAAGCCCAGATCTGGGATACAGGTGTGTAGCTGGTGTGTGTGCATATGCGTGCAGTTATACCATTCATCTTATTTGTGGCTGACAGAGCATATGTATGCAGCATCTGCATGGGAGTGAGTTGTTTACACATGCTTACATGTTTATGTGTGTCTCAGGACATGTATTGAACAATGCCAGAGGCATGGAGTAGCATAATGTATACATACATATTGCTGCTGGAATATCAGCTGATGGGGATTATTAGGTACACATATTACCTGTAATTGTTGAAAGTAATAGTTACAGACTTGGCAATGCTCCCTGCTGAATGCTGATTGTGTAGCCTAGACTTGCTGGTTTAGCCAATGAGCTATCATCTTGCTTGACGCCCCTCTCTTCCCTGCCTTCCTCACCCACACCCCTCTCTTCCCTGCCCTCCTCACCCACGCCCCTCTCTTCCCTGCCCTCCTCACCCACACCCCTCTCTTCCCTGCCCTCCTCACCCACACCCCTCTCTTCCCTGCCCTCCTCACCCACACCCCTTTCTTCTGGAAGAAATCTTGTGCAGTGTTTCAATGCAACATGTGGCACTCGGACATGCTGAAGGTTTAGAAGGTTCCTTGCAGTGCAGCAAGTGGTGAAACCTTTACTTCTTCTCCCACGTGTATATCTCCCTATAGTTTAGTACAAATCTTATATTTTTTGCATTCTATTTTTATAGTTTGCAAACACCGATGGTGTGAAACCTTGAGTTAAAACAGAATACTCAGGCTGCACCTCCCCCCCCCCCCATCAATTGAAACCACTGGCATCCAAATAACATCTGATGCTATGATTGAAAGATTCGAGGACAGTGGATTGTATAATTTGTCATGATTCTGGCTGTAAATAGCCATTCCTCAAGCAGCTCAGAGGTTGGGTCCTTACAGGAATTCATAGCACTAATTTCTGTATCATTCCCATGATGAGCTGGCATTGATCAAAAAATCCTCACAGCTTTGTAATGTGGGTAGGCTCAATTCCTGCTAAGTGACGTTCTAGTTTGTGAAGAAACAATCTGAACACAGTCAGAATAACTTATTTTGTTTTCTGTCAGCTGCTACCTTTTCAAGCAATCCATCTGTCTCTGGGGCAAGCTGGTCAAGACACCAGCTCCTTGATGAGGTTGTTCAATGCACACATGTCTCAAGTGGTGTGGAGACAACTATCAAACTATGGCAGTTCTCCTAGTGAAGTAGAGCTGCATGCTCATTTCATCATAGGTGATTGTGTTGTGCCACTGATTTAATGATTGGTTCAACAGCCATCCTTGCCCCTTCTCTGCCTTGTAAACAAACAGAAGTGTGTTCTTGTGGCATGATATATGGATGCTACGCACCACGAATTTCCACCAGATGAGACAGGGTTAGTGGTAGCTTGGTAACAGTGCTGTCAATAAATATCACCCTTAATTTAGGAATACATTCTTTTTGCTTGGTTCCCTCAAGAGAGAGGATTTGGTCATCGTGATCAGATAATGACAATCAGATTGGAGGTATGTGAAAAATCACCATGGTGGTGAAAGACTTGAGCTGCCAGGTTGAATTGTGGCTGCTTGAGGTAGAGCTTCTGTTTGTTTAGTGTTTCTGTAAGAATAGCCTGGTCTTCTCAAAGGGAATATCTGCAATGGTGCACATTATCAAACATTCGTACACAAACTCTCCCTAATCTCCTGGGACTTATTGAGGTGTGCCCAGTGTTGTCTGCCCGACGAATGAAGGCTCCACTGATCTACCTAATCTCTGCATCACTGCTTCCTTTTTGTAATGTGTTTGTTGTTGTTTTTTTACTCTTGGGGTGACCTTTCACATTGTCAACTCAGAGTAAACACTATGTTTAGTTCACAAAACGTGCAAAAAAAAAAAAAAAAAAAAAAAAAATGGCACTCCTCCATCTGCATGTAGTCAATCTGACACTTCATATCACAATTTGTACCACTAGAATATTTCTTTCCAGATGCTAGCTGTGTTTTTTTCTATTAATTTCCCCAACCTAACTTGGAAATTTAATGGGACAACTGGATATCTCAAACTGGCAGTGTGGTACTCAATCACAGCCGGTAAATATCCACAGAAAAAACTGTAAAAAAACATTTGGGCGGGAGCTTAGGATGGTGTCAGGTGCACTGTAAATGACAAGTATTCACTTGTGTCAAATACCATCGTCACCAACAATGGGACGGATGTTTCGTCTTATGCTAATGATTAAAACAATTCTGAACTACAGTATTGAAGTTGATGTGGAGGAATATGCAGCAGCATTACATGAGTTGTCTACTATCCAGTTTGTTGCTCTCTCACACACACACACACACACACACACACACACACACACACACACACACACACACACACACACACACACACACACTTAGAACTGCCTATGGTATGAAGTACCATGATGGCAGTGTCCTGGATGAATCCAGGACCAATGGCAATAAACTTTGCTTATGACCATATCACACAGAATTGTTGGTGTCTGGTCAAATCTCCTTGTCTTCGAAATTTCCTTCCACAGGCACAACATAGTGTTCTTAATTCAGATTGCTTGTTAGCTGAGCAGGTGTTCCATCGCCTGGATGTTGAAATTTTCTCTACACCATCTAAACACAGATGAAATCACCCCTTCCTGTCCTGGCACAACTCTTACCATCTATCATACACACCAATTGCCTGCAAATCCACTTTCAGAACATCCCTCCACCTCTTCTTTGCCCTGTGGCATGGTCTCTTCATGTTACACACACACACACACACACACACACACACACACACACACACACACACACACACACACACACACACACACACACACACACACACACACACACACACACACACAGAGAGAGAGAGAGAGAGAGAGAGAGAGACTGTAGGAGAGGTAGAAGAACTGTTGACACTGATGTTATTACTGCATCTCTGCTCAGAACAGACATGCCCACTGTGCATGGCCACCTGCTGCGTGCCAACCTGCCACTAACAATGCTGCATGTGACATCCTCCTGCCAACAGCGACACCGCATGTCACCTCCTCCCACAAACAACACTGCATGTGGCGGCCTGTTCATACACCTGGCCTTAACTAGTCAACCATGCATTGTTCATTGATGTAGACGACATCACTGGCTCATGTGCAAGCCGAAAAGGGAAGGGCTGCAGTAAATATTAAGTATAGAGAAATGGATGGCTGTTCTGTAGTGAGAGAACAGGGGGGTTTTCCTTCCATAGAGATTGGAGCAAGTTGAACTGTTGTCATTTGTGGAGGATGGAAGAAATGTGTGTGCGTTGTGTAATGTGTGTGTTGTGTAACGTGTGTGTTGTGTAATGTGTGTGTTGTGTAATGTGTGTGTTGTGTAATGTGTGTGTTGTGTAATGTGTGTGTTGTGTAATGTATGTGTGTAGTTGACACACTGCTATGCAACACACTACCATGTTAATTAAGTTTCACTTGTGGCTATTAATTGATTTGATTTATCCAGCGAGAGCTTAATATAATTCTAGTGTGCTGTCGGGACTTCCTGTGTGTTGTATGATAGGGAATGATATTATGTTGGGGGGTTTTTTAGACTCTGTTTATTTTCTTTTCTTCTTTTTTTCCCTTCTAAAATTTACTGTCACGTAGTTGTCTAATTTTTCTCATAAATAATTGTCATCATTTTTTGATAGTGTGTGTTGTCTAACAACTTTATTTCATCTTACCTGAGGCAAGCAATCTGTGGTGGTTTCAGTTGTATATTCTTGAGTATATTGTGACCCATTTGTTTTGTGAGTTCCTTATCACCCACCCACTCATTTGTCTATTTCTGCAGCTGGCCAGGAGAGATACAGAGCTATTACCAGCGCGTAAGTATGCCAAGTGTGTCCAAGTGGAAATGTATGTGTGTGTAGATATGTTTCTGTGGGTGTAACATGCTATTATCTAGTGCGAGGATACCTCCAACACTTATACCAGCATAGACACTGATTGGTCTGACATTGATTGGTTTTTACTTGCATTAAGTTGTGCTCATGGTGTCCACTGTCCAGAATGATTACAGCAGATTCTGCATCCCTTGGTATGAGTGAAGATAAGCAGATAGAAATGGTGACCAGGAACCATTTAACTCGGAAACTGAATTTGGCAACTTGAACAAATTACATTACTAAGCTTGTTTCAGAAGGATGTTCTCTCTCTCTCTCTCTCAGAGCTGTAGAGGTACAGATGCACCAGCTCAATTGTTTGGAACAGATAAAGGTTTTGACTTGAATAGGATTACATGCACTCAAAACTGATCATAGTTAATGCAGTTTATGTATTTTTGAGTTTATAGAGAAACCTGTCTGGTACACAATGAGCTACTCTCCCTATTTTCAAGGCCAGTTTATCACTGTGAATTACCAGTTTATGGAATTCATTCTCCCAGCTGCATGATGTAATATTATCACCAAACCAGTAGTAACACTTCCTGTTATTAACGGATCACTGTGGGACTGTTCTCACACTATACTGTGCTCCTAGTGGGCTGCACTCTGAGCTAGCCATGAACCTATACAACTGCTTGTTTAAATAAAGCTCACCTAAACATCAACTTATCAACACACACACACACACACACACACACACACACACACACACACACACACACACACACACACACACACACAGCTTCACTCTAATATAATAGATTATGAATAAGTTAGGTGAACACACATTTTCTGATCCTGAAACATGATACTAATTTCTCTTACCTCCTCATGATGAGGTTCTCATATGACCATCAATGTTGTAACATAAGCAGCTTGTTATATTGATATGCTGGTAACGATATCATACGTGAGCTCATCATGGTCTGGCTTCAGTTGTAGGGTTAAGGTGTGCACTAATTAACATGCTGCAAGGTGTGCACTAATTAGCATGCTACAACTGGATTAGTGACATCACCAGTGTCAGTTGTTCCCCTTGACTTCTGCTGTCATTCTAAATCTGTGCCATCTGCAAAATTTGTGCCCACATTTGGGAACTCTTTTTTTTCTTTTTTCTTCTCTCTCTCATTAGTGTAGCATAGCTGTAGTCAGCAATAAATAGTTTTAAGTTAATGATATAGCTTTAGATAGAGAGAGAGAGAGATAGTGTTGTAGATATATATAGAGAGAGATTTTTGGGGGTGTGGCATATCTTTAGATAGCTATACACTGATGGGCCACTTTTGCCTTGTACAAAATTGGGGCCTACCTTCTGAAACTGACATTTAATTTAATGTGGTATTGTTTAAACTAGTTATAGCAAGCTATTGCTAGGCCTCGCTAACAAAAAAAAAACAAAACAAACATTTTCAGATATCTCAAGCCATGCCACACTGAATTTTAAAAAAGTGAGTTCCAGAAGGTAGGCACAGATTGCTCACAAGAAATAGCCGTTGTGGGCATGCGTACACTAAAAAAAAAAGCACGTATTTTGCTGGTCACCAATTTTTCATCACACCACCATACATGCAGCCATGTAGGCTGGTAATGGCTCATCATTGTGGGCTGATCATTGTGGCCTGACATCACTCACTTCTTGTCTGTGGCTACGCTGAATTAATGGTAGCAACAAGCAAGGTGGTTTAAGAGAGCCTGGATCTAGTTACATCTGATATAGTATGTTTGAGAGAGTGTGTGGCAGGAAGAAAGAGTGAGAGGGACAAATGGGAAGATAAGAGAGCCTGCACATGTACACGCACACTGTCAGAAGCAGCTGTGTATGCACCAGTGTGGGGTTTAGTTGCACATCAAACCTCCAAATATCTGCAATATATATCTGCTAATTCAACCCCCCCCCCCCCCCCCCCCCCATCAAAGGGGGCAAAATTGTATATAGCTGTGCTCTACAGTTGTTTGTTCTGGAACTTTGGTGTGAACGTTGGCAGAAGCTGACCATGCCATGCAATCAGTGCCTAATATGATTACTAATTATATTAACTATATTTTTCCTATCTTGTGTAGTGATTCTTGTTGTATATCAATAAAATTTATTTTCTTGTCTAGCTTATATATATGTATTGCTATAAATACCTGCCTGGCCTAAAGTGTTAAAGGCATCCCCAATGTTGCTTTATGATTTTCAACTTACATCTGCATGTGTGTATTGTACATGTGCAGGTATTATCGGGGAGCAGTGGGGGCGTTGCTGGTGTATGATATAGCCAAGCACTTGACCTATGAGAATGTGGAGCGATGGCTGAAGGAATTGAGAGACCACGCTGACAGCAACATTGTCATCATGCTGGTAGGGAACAAGTGTGACCTAAGGCACCTGCGAGCTGTCCCAACGGATGAGTCCAAGGATTATGCAGGTGGGTGGGTGGGCAGGTGGGTGGGCAGGTGGGTGGGCAGGGGGCTGTGATTGGCGATGTATTGGTGTTGCAGCCAACCCTTGCGTCATCATAATTGTGGTGGTATGAGGTTTTTGCACGGAAAGCAGGTGAATATATTTCATGTTGAGAGAAATGGTAGGTATGGGGTTGGTCCTACCTTGTGATCTAACTGTGTGCTTAGCCTGGCAACCAGTAGTGTATGTGGCAATGTTCAACACAGCACTTGTGAATCATTGGACTACCACAGCTTCCAGATTCATAACAAAACCCTCGCAAGAGAAATACTCTTATTAGTAGTTTTGTAGAGCCTGACTGTGGTTAGTGGAGTAGTTAATAAAGCTGCCACACGTAGATCACTGGTGTAATGATGAAAGCCAAATAAACCACTGTCTGCATGAATTAGTAGTCCCAGAGGTGCTCATGAACAAGAACAAATGGATACCTTTTGCACAGACTCGCAGCAAAACTTTCAAAGAGAAATGGTTTTGTACTTATTTGATTGCTAATACAAAATGTTAGTTTCTATCCTCATTGAATATTATAAACTGGGCACCTGCTGCACTCATGGTCTCCAATATAGTCAATAGTGTAAACATCTGATCCACTGGTGGTGATCTCTATCATCTGAGGTAGGGCAGAAACTTCCGCCATCACTTCTGCCGTCATTCTAGTCCAGAACACTGTAATTATGGATTTTAAGGTTTTAGATATGAAAAGTCTTTAGTCTGACAATAAAGTACATTAATGTTAATATGCAATTAAAAAGCTACCAAAAATGGAACTTTGCTGGTCACAAATCTGTAGCTCTAGATGGTAAGTTAACTGAAATTGGAGAAATGAATGGTGTGTGTTGCCATGTGCAAATATAGGTATCCAGGGAGATATGTACCTCCACATTCAGTTTTCTTTGCACTTGCAATTATTGCTGGCTGGTCACTTATCAGGATCCTTACTGGAATAGTACCACAGTACCTGTAAGGGGAAGAACTGGTTCCCTAGCTGACATGGGTTGCACTGTCTAAATGATTTCCTGCTTGAAACCGTTTCAGTAGTGGATGATGTAATTGTTATGGATGGTTGCACTATACCAATGTGGGAAGCAGTTGCCTATTTTGATGATTGGGCTGTACTGTTGTGTGGAGCAATGATCTCTCTTGTTGCAATATTTTTTTGGGGTTTTTAACTACAGTTATCCTTTGTATGTATAATTACTTATAGAAAAGAACACGCTGTCCTTCATAGAGACGTCTGCATTGGACTCCACCAATGTTGAAGCAGCTTTCCACAACATCCTCACAGGTATGAGTAAGTGACTGTCTGTTGTGGTGCTGTGATAGTGAGAGCAATCTGGAAAGTTTGTACATCATGTGTGTATCTTGTATTTTGTGGTATATGTTGTATTTGAGTGCATGTGATATTGTAGTACAGTGGAGTAGAACAAACCTTAATTAGTTGCTTTGGTGGGTTAACCTAATCTCTTCCAAACAAAAATCAGTCAATAATAATATTTTTAGCACATGCTTATATATTGTAGGTGTGGTGAGGTGGCTGATTGTGTCTTTGAGTACTTCTAGGTGAACTGTGTGCTTACCACTGAGCAAGCTCTATATAAAGAAAAGGTTGAAGAGACGAGTGTTTGTGTCAAAGTTGAAATGAGCTAAAGTCAACTGTCAGCAACAAATGCAGCTCTCGAATGAAAGACACTCCTTAGCGAGCTTGGTCCACAAAATGCACTAAAACACGGTGTGGGGGGAACTGATAGTTGTGGGTGTGCATGTGTCCTTGAGGTGGTAGACATGTTTTGGCCTTGGCAAGTGCTCAGTTTCAGCCACCAGTGAGTTAGGTTGTTAAACAAGATACTACATATCCTGGGTTAGTGTTATCTGATGACCATTTCCATTTAAGAAGTGAATCTTAATTCCAAGGTGGTCCAGTGTTATTGCCTCCCAAGTAATTCTGCCATCCGCGGATACACCGACATAGGGGTCTGACGATGACTGAGGCATCTGTGGACATCCCGGGATGATCCGCGATGTCCCCCATATATCATCTGCAGATACTCTGACAAGGTGTCTGGGGGTGTGACTGAGGACTTGTGAACATCCTGGGATGATCTGCAGGTGTCCCCAACAACTCCGCCATTCACATATACTCCAACAAAGGGGTGTGGGGATGAGTGGGGCATCTGTGGACATCCTGGGATGATCTGCGGATGTCCCCAATAACTCCGCCGTCCACAGATAACATTTGGGGGGGGCAACACCGGACATGTATGCTTAATTCCAGATAGAATAGTAACTCCTTTAGTCGTAAGTTAGGCATACTGGCACACCAACCAAAACACCTATGGGAGTTTTTCAGTCGGCTTTCAGCCTCCTGCAGTAACAAACGTGAATGAGTATTGCTTCCTTTGTCAAGAATGTCATCTGGATTGGTGTGCAAGGAAAACGATTAAAGAAATACACAGTTTTTGATAGGTGTTATTATTATCTTTTCAGGAGAAACTTCGATGATAATATCAGTATCACCCAGTATAATATTGACTGATTTAATATATTGCATGTATAAGATCATGACAAAATTTCTTCAAAAAGGGAACATAGCCACACCCACAGGAGATAATAACACTCCCAGTCCTGTGAAGACCACATGTCAAAATTCAACCTAATTATTTTGTGGCAGTAAAAACAACTTCCTGTGGGTTGGCTATGACAAAATTACGCCTATTGCTACCCGATCCGAAAGTAACCTTTTTGAAGACATGCATGAGGTGCCCTAATCGATCCCTGAAAGTTTAGAAATATTCCTTCAGCAGTTTGGAAGGAGTTAAGAGTCTGCACATATAAACAAATCACGAAATATAGTATGAAGGTTTAAATTAGAGGTGTACTTCATTACATCTAGTGAAAATTTATCTAGAGCTTGATAAAGTGTCTGGTTCATGAGCCAATCGTATTCCAGTGAGTCCCACTGTATGCATCCCTTGTTCATTGATGCCAATCACAATGGTCTGCATCATGTTTGATGTGACCGCAGTCACTGATTCAGTCTGATGCAGCTTGCCACAATATATATGAGTCATCTATCCTGTAATCCTCGCTGGTATTGTAAGAAATCAAATCCCATCATTTAATCTTCTCAATTGTGAGCTTTATTTAAGCAGGAGACTGGATTATATGCATGTGTGTGTGTTCCTTTGCAGAGATCTACCACATAGTGAGCCAGAGTACCACAACCAACGACGCTGCACCTGCCCCAGAGCTGGGCCCCAGCAGAACGATCAAACCTTCAGAGGTGAGTGAGAACTACTGCATGCACTCAAGCAACATGTAATATTTGACTGCACACATGCAGGGTCACATTTGTTAGTGTTTACAGACACATAGGAAACTACTGGACTTCTTTCAGGGTTTGACTTGGTCAAATTTTTGCCAGATAACTGTGCCTAATTTGTTGCTTCTTGGCATCATAATATTCTGGCTGTGTGTGTGTGTGTGTGTGTGTGTGTGTGTGTGTGTGTGTGTGTGTGTGTGTGTGTGTGTGTGTGTGTGTGTGTGTGTGTGTGTGTGTGTGTGATGGGGGGAGGGGGTGGGGTGTCGATGTGTGCTTGCTTTTTTTTCCCGCTCCAAATCTTTGCTGCATTTATTTTGGAATATTTTATAGAAATTCAGTTGACCACAAGTTAGATGTAATTAAACACACTTTATCCTTTACAGAGAATGAATCTTGTACAGTAAGAGAGGGTTGTGTGTTTGTCTTGTTTCATCAAGCATCCCACATCAAAAAGCAACAAAACTATTTTTGTGTGACTGTTTATTGAATATGCTGCTTCTGTTTGAGGTGTGTGATTGGTGTGTGCATATGTACATATACGCCTGGTAACGTGTGGTTGGTTAGATGTGAATGTAGACATGATTAGTACACTTATATGTGTAATGTAGCAATAACTCGTGTGTCATGCATTTGTGTGTATTATAGGATGACTCGGAGAACACTGGTGGGCCAAAGCTAAAGTGTTGTCGTTCCAATTAATGCCACACATTGCAGCAAACAGCCGTTACTATTTAAAAAAAACACTAATATATACCTAGCTAAAGTGCAATTTTTAAATTGTGTTTGTTTTCCCCCGTTATTGTTTTAGTGTTCTGTTTTGGAATGTGTGTTATTGATATTAGTAGAGTGAATTGTTCCTATTTTCTGTTGATATATTTTAACATTGAAAATGTACAAGCACAAGTGGATAAACCCAACCCTAAGAAAATCCTTACCATACTTAGAGAGCCTGAGCATTCGGTTACATTTGAATTTGACATACTGACTTATGTTTAATCTCCAACTGATTTGTGATTATGCTAATGAGGCAAGTGTATTCTGCCTTTGCTGACCAGATTTGTAAAAAAAAAATTTTTTAATTAAAAAAAAAAAGAAGCGAATGTCTCAATATTTTGTTCCAGATATGCTACATTTGTTATCCAAATGAAATCTTTATTTTATTTTTTGCAGCAATGATATTTAAAACCTAAAATTACACCGCCCAACCCACTCATTATTTATCATCACCTGTCACTGCCAAAGAAGGCCAAACTGTACTAAAACGTAACATGAGCTCAAACTGGCATACTAATCATTCATTCATTACCAGTTCAGAAGTGGGGGAGTTGATGTTGAAGTAACCTTCATCACCTACGTGGCACTATTCCTTCATGTCATGGGCACCAGTCCTTTGACACCTTCCTGGTGCAGGTCTGGAAGTGGTTGTGTTTGTGCAGTTTTGCTGACCAGTATGATGTTTACACAATTGTGGTTTGTAGTAAGTGGGGTGGTTTACTCAGGTAGAGTGTTGAGACCACAATCAGGAAACTGAAAAAATGGCTCCGCAGGTTGGGTTTTACTTCACCAAACTTCTTTAGAACCACCCCAGGGTGATCCTATCAAACCCTAAACATTTGATCCCTTTAGGCATAATTGTTTGGGAGGAGTTAACACATCTGATCTTCACTAAAGTTTATTATAACGTCCCCAGGGTGACTCCCGTGAAACCGTTAAAATTTGAGCCCTTCAGGCACAATAGTCTGGAATTAGTTACCAAACAAACGAACAAATTAAGAATTATTTGGCATATGTACAACTTTTGGCCCATTTTTTGGTCTGACACATGTTCCCCTGATGACACTGATAGCAAATATAATATATAAGGGTTACAAATACCATATTTTGGCCTTACACACAAAAAAGAAAAGGTGTGGCCAAGTGGGACCCTCCTCGTGTTACTCCCAGAGTCAAGTACATAGGCATACCCCAGAGTCAAGTACATAGGCATACCCCAGAGTCAAGTACATAGGCATACCGTGAGCTTTTCTGGCCAAAATACCATTTTTGGCTCCTTTTTTTTTAACACAATAACAGCCCTATGGGTGGAGTTTTGATCTTCATCAAACTCACCTTAAGCCACCCAGGTAGCCCCCATCAACCCCTGAAAATTTAAGCCCTAGGCCAAAGCGTCTGGGAGGATGGCAAATATGCATACAGACAGACAAATAGTGAATTATAGTAAGATATTGACTATTTTGCGTGGGGACTAGTCAAACTATAGTTTGCAGTACCTGGTGTGGGGGTTTGGCTACATATGCAGAAAACAGAAATGTAAAGCATTTATTTATTCCTCCGCTCAAGTAAAGGTTGCCAGGAAACGGTGTTACCGAAATTGAAGTTCGGCAGATATCATTTGGTCATGTCTGAGACGAGTGGCGGTACTATAGCGAGAATTATCCTACAAAAATGGGATAAGGTATGTGGGGCAGTGTTGAAATGAGTCTAACTACATTAGTAGTCACTGATTTCTCCCACAATGTTGTTTCTAGGCTACAGAAGCTATTTGTTAACATAATCAATGACAATTGTTCTCATAAAATAGAGGAATAACCATGAGATAGGATCTAAAGTTGTATTGGTTTATTTAAAAACAAGACTAGAAATTTCTAGCCAAAAACCTGGTCACATAGGGGGAAAAAAAACAACTCAACCATGACCAGGAGTTGACCTGAGAACTCAGCACCAGTGGTCAGAGTAAGTTTCACAACAAGAACAAGATTTCCAACAATCCAACTCATGCAAAACTTATATGACTAAATATACTACTATTTTACAGAATTATGACATAAATACATTATTGAATCAGCTTCAACCCATCCCTGTTCAGCTACAGTTCAATGGAGTTCCCTTCCACCCCATATGCGATCAAGAAACTTCAACCAATTCATGCACCATAAACAAAGTATATACCTCAAAGTATCCTCACTTTCTTTTATAAATGCATTGCTTAATTCTGCAGAATAATGTATTTTGAAATAATAATTAAACGATTATGTTTAGCTACAATTGCAATACAATTATCTCAGGGGGATGAGAAGGAAAGAAAGTGTATGTTACTGGACTTTATAGAGAAATGTGATCACTTCACTGCTCCAGAATTGGAACAACAATTCCATAATTGTGCCAGCTTATTCAATGCTAGGATAATTGTCTGGCTCAGAATTTCGTAAGTTTTTTTTTTTTTTTTTTTTTTTTTTTTTGTTGCTTCCTGTAGCATGATTATATAGATGTTTATTGGAAGATTAGTAAGTATATATGAAAAGGTTAACTGAACAGGAATATGATGTGCATAATGTTCAAGACCTTGAAAAATGGTTATTTTATCAAGTGAATGTAAAATTCAAGGAAGAAGTATGTATATGGCTGGCTACCTTCTTCAACTTCTGAATGAGATTACGCAAATTAATACATTTTATCTTAAAATCATGTCAATTATCGTTGCTACTCTGTACAGCATAAGCATTCTGCTACTGCAATGGCATAGCCTGGAATTTCTTTATCACTGAGGCCAAAATGTCTCACATAGTCAACCCTTTACCAATTGTAACACTAAAGGGTCTGGTTCACTCACTGACAGAGTGTTTTCTGGATGTTTAATAAAAACTCATAAGTTTACACCTGCCCAGTTCTTATTTTAAGAATCTGTTTAGTTCACTTTCCAGTGGGAAAGACTTATTGTTGTTCTATCTGCACAAAGAAACCTGCTCTACTATGTTTTATACAGAATGAACTTCATTGAATAACTGCCGATAGCAGGGCAATGCATAATAGATAGCATGTACATGATTATCTTACTATAATTCACAATTTGTCTGTGTGTTTGTCTATCTATCTGTGTGTGTGGCCTATAACTCCTCCCAAACCGTGGGAGGAATCTTTACGAAACTTTCAGAGATTGATTAGGGCACCTCACTTCATGTCTTCACAAAAGTTTCATTCAGATCGGGTGGTTGTGGGTATGAGTTTGCCAATGGGTGTGGTTTGGTGACATGGACTACCTAAACTATATTGGAAATTGGCTCGTTTATTAATTGTAATATTTTGTTTGATTAATGAGTTTAGTGTCAATAATACCTACATGTTACACTAGCAGCCTATACCCGGCGTTGCCCAGCCAATGTCAACATGAAACATTATAAAAGCCCCCTCAAATTTTGGCCTGGTTGGCCCTTTAATTATCTTTTATAACCAAAACGACTTCCTTTGGGTGTGGCTAATATCAAACCACACACATTACCACATCCACATGTAGTTAGTAATTCTAACCCGGTTACTTGGACTTCATATGCCAAATTTCAGCGTGATTGGTCCATAAATGAGTTTTTGGCAGGCATGAAGTCCAGTGGGTGTGGCAATAACCAAATTACACCCATTGACACACACATTTGATTAGTAATGCTCACTTAGTTGCTTGGAAACCTCATTCCAAATTTCAGTCTTGTTGGTCCTTTGATTTAGCTTTTAATAGCCAAAATAACTTCCTGTGGGTATGGCTATTATAAAACCACATCCATTGCCTTACCCATATGTGTTTAATAATGCTCACCCAGGTTCTTGGAGAGCACATGCCAAATATCGGCCTTTACGTTCCAACTGTTTCACTGTGATGCCGAGACAAACATACGTACAAACACACTTACGAACCAAAATATATATTAAAGTATGTTTGTAGATCTAACCCTTTAGGTCTAAGCATTATTGAGATTATTGTTGCCTTTTTTTGGCACTATTTCACTTTACACAGCAATGGGAAGAGGTGTAGCCAGGAGGGATTCCGCCCATGTTACTCCCAAAATTGTGTATGCATGCCATGTTTTAAGTCTGTTGGCCTTGTATGGAGCCTGATATGGAAACAGAGATGGGTGTGGCCATATACATGCACTTAAAACACCCCCCAGATTATGTTGATTCCAAATATATTGGGTTCATGGGTCTAATTCCTTAGGTTCAAGTGTTCTTGCTGAAATACCATTTTTAGCATTACACAGGAAAGGAAGAGGTGTGGCCAGGTGGGATCCAGCCCATGTTACTCCCAGATGAAGTTGTATATGCATACCAAGTTTTAGATTTGCAGTTCCAAGGGTTTTTCTGACCAAATACCGTATTTGGCTATTTCTCGTTACCATGGTAACTATTTTCTGAAATTTTTAGCCTATGTTTTAAGTTGGGTCAAAACCTATCATCATGCAAGTTTCAGAGTAATCCATCCACAAGTCTGGCCAGAATGATGGTACAAACAGACAGACAGACAGACAGACAGACAGACAGACCGACAGACAGACAGACATCTCCTTTTATATATATATAGGAGATAAAGCAATGTTTGTTACTGCAAGTGGCACTAAATAATAGAGATGAATTCATAAGATTTATTTTAGAATTGCCCCACAAACCCCTCACCCCCTATATTAAACGTTAAGCAAACTGAACAAGTTTGTAACTACAGGTGGCCGGAGGTCGACTGAAAACCGTCCATAGGGTGGGTTTTTCGCTAGTCTATTATAAAATGGAATTTGTATATCTGTCCATAATATTCAGCATATTTTCTAATTTAGTAGGTACTTCTGGATGCCGCAGGTAGATGAAATTTAGCATGAAGATAGTTATAGTGGCAAAATTATGCCCATTTTCTTAGAATACTGCTGATATTAATTTCAAATGAAATAATTAGCATTTAGTTTAATTTTAACCAGTTTTGGAGTAGAAATCACAGCATTCATTTAGTTTCCTTTTTCTTTTAGGTCCTGAAGCCCCCCCCCCCCCCCCCCCCCCATTTCCACCCTGGGTTCTAACATTTCCCAAGTTACTCCCTGGGTCAAGTTGTGTATGATACCAAATGTAGGTCCAAAGTGTTAGGCAGTATATAGCCACATACATGCATACAACTGTGAGATTATTGAGTTTAGCTTAACATGAGTTTAGTGAATTTAGCTTAACACGCAGTGAATTCACCAATATCAAATCACAAAAACTCACTGGCTTTCTTCTTTTTTTTAACAGACATTACAGTATTTTTGATATGTATGAAATGGTCAGAGATAAATGAACTGTTCTTAGATGCTCACTGGAATGAAACCATTTTCTGCATTAATATCTCCACATTTGTGGATGTACATGGGAGCTAAGCCACACTATCTCTTCAGTCATTGTATATTGACTCCACTTTAACCAACACAAAGAAGAGAATGATCTCTCACAATCCACTGCTCCAATTGGTAATGGTAGGATGAACTTCATAATTTTATATACATGGGGGGGGGGCATCTCTGCATGCAATACTCAATGCACTGAAAAGATCAGGCTCTACTATATATTTTGCATCAATTATGAGCACTTAAATTTCCCAAATTTAAGCTCTGCTCTGAATGTACATCTAGCTAATAAAATCGAAATAGCTAATATAAGAATTCTTACCATCAGCACTGAATCAAAGAAAGCTAATTATTTTAGCTTGACCTTCTTTGATTATGGTGCAGAATAGTAGCCAAGATCTTCAGAATAACTTCCACTTATTGTAAAGCTTGCTGTCCACTCCTGATGAACTGATAATAGACAGCTCTTCCATCGATTCAATGTTGCAAAGACACTAAAATTTAAAAAAAAATTTTTTTTACTTTTTAAATATCCTTACTGTATTTTTTTTTTTTTTTTTGAAACCTCAGAGGCAAGTGCCTCACTGCCTCTATTCTGGCTATGCCACTGCACTATATATACTTTCTCATCTTTGCTCTTATTTTTGACCATTACCTCCTATCTGTTAATATGGTGTGTGTTTGACCAGGAATCTCTTTAACCAAACTGCTTGATTGTACTCTTTATGCACCTACTATAGTTACATGAACAATCCTTGTTTGGATTTGCTGCTGAAAGCTCTTGCTGTGATGTTGGGTGCAGTTGGAGGGTAAGTGTATTCTGTCCATATGGTATAAATGCTATGGTTTACTATATGATTACTTTTGTGGTCTCCCTTCTTGCTTTCCCTGTCCTCCAACCATTCCCAACATTCATCATCAATCTCCTTTTCTTTTTCCTCACCCTATTCCCTTTTGCAGTCAATATTTTCTTTCAGAATTCCTGGAGATAGGTGGAATACTGACTGTGATGGAGTGTCTGAATTCTCCAAACGAATCAGTTAGGCTGGAGGCATTAGCTGTGCTCGCCATCATTGCTGACCAGGGCAGGCAGTACAAGGAGTTACTATGTGAAAGTTTTGGTAAGATGTTGGAATATTTTTAAGATGACTACGTAATTTGAAAACAGGGTAGAATGTAGAAAATATTTTTAACTCGTCTATGACTACATATTTCCGTTTGAACCTATGCTTATTTAGAAATGATAAATTCTTGGTCCATAAACATATGGTAACTACTGTGTTTAAAAATATCTGTTTAAAATTTTCTTTCCCCTTGATGAAGAAGATTCTAAATGTAGTTAATCATAGTGTGCTAGCACTCCATAAATGCTCTCCAGACAGCCTATGTTGCTTATAAAGTAATTTATTTGAATCACACTCACTGCTATCAATGGTCAAATTCAACAACCTTTGTCATTTTCGTTGTAGTAGAGAGTTGTGTAAGTTCTGTGCTTTGCCTAACCTTCATTTCAAGTCTAGTGATCCTCAAATGGTAATTTGAAGCTCAATCTAAAGTGCACCAGTTAGATAATGATTAAACATTAATATTTGAAACAGCATTTCCACATTCATGATAATTGTTTTTGTTGAGGGGATGATGTGTTATTGATAGCCATTACACAATGAAAGTCATAAATTAATGCCTCCAAAATATATAACCAGGCCTAAACCACGATCTTTATTCCTATCAATTTATTAACAGCGGCATCTGAGTAAATTTCCTTTCTGTTTGAGTGGAATATCAATAATATTTATTGTTCTGTCAGTAGAGTAGGATGTTATATGAGGGCAGTACTTCCAACTAAACTTTTGTGTGTATATATCCCTTTAATTTAGTATACAATTTTGTTATGTACATCTGGTTGTTTTAGTGTTCATTCATAGTTTAAGATATTAAGTAGTTGTGTTTGTTTTTTTATGGTATTGAGAAGAAATTACTATTGAGGTTGAGGTCACAGATGTGAGTGTTGTTTGAGATGATGTGACTGCTGGAGTGTGTGACTAGTAGATGGAACAGAGACATCAATATAAGGTGCATTCCATCTCTTTATACACACACGCACGCACGCACGCACGCACGCACGCACGCACGCACGCACGCACGCACGCACGCACATATATATACTTTTTTTTCTTCTTTTTCTTTTTTTTTTCTTTTCTTTTCTTTTTTTCTTTTCTTTTTTTTTTTCTTTTTTCTTTTCTTTTTTTTCTTTTAAAGGATTTTCCCCAACCTGTTCTGTCACCACATTCATTGTATTATTCCAGTTAATGATCAAGTTGTCAACTTCAGACAAAATTATTGAAACTTTATTTAAATCAATGACTACTTTCTAATAGATTAACATTAAAATGTAGCTTAAAATGATGGATTTATATCACTGAGGAGGATAATGGAATTCTAAAGTGATGTGTAATACTCAACCAGAGTTTATGAGGATTTCAGTTATGTATTACCACAGTTTAATTATTATGGTGTGATGATTTTGTGGGTTCTTTTTCTTTGATTTTTGATTAGCTTTTTTTTTTGCCTCAGGAGTGAAATTTGTTGCTGAGTGTTTGGCAAGTTCTACATCCAATAAGACACAAGAAGCTTCAAGGAATATCCTTTACCAGCTTTCTTGTGTATGACATGTCTATTTGTCTATTCGAGTCTCTCTCCTTCCCTCCATCCCTTCATCTACCCACACATCCTTACATCCAACCAGCCATCTCTCCCACCCTTCCTTCTTATTTCCATCCACACCTCCCTCCCTCCACCCACCCACTCACCTATCCATCAATGTTTTCTTTTACACCTACCTCGCATACCTTAGATCCTCATAATAATTTAGTCCCAGAAGATTATCACATTTTCCAATGTTCATAACTAATAGGTTAAAAAAAAATTCAGTTAAATGGAATAAAATAAGTGGTAGAAGTTTATAGTTGAACTACCAGTACCAAAATGTATAGGAAGGTTTTTGCTGTACACAATTATTTTTTGTAGAGCTGTTCCCGCATAATTTCATGGCAGTAGTACACCCAATAAATAATTTACAATGTCATAAAACTATAAATGACACCTTTTTCTTTCTCTCTTTCTTGTTACATCTACATTTAATTTTGTTTTATTTGTTAAAATCCATATCTGTATCATACATTAATTACAGGGAAATCCTTATTACCAAAGCCAGGTATACAGAGCTCTTATCTCCTTACTGTCATGCTCATCTCCTGAAGCCCAGCGCATGGCTGCATACACACTGCGGCAAGTCCAATGCAATGTGGGTGTGGCAAGTCCCTCTATAGTAGAGCCAAGTCTACAACTACTAAAGAGTTTACATCTGGACATCCAGCATGAAGGTTAATAATACTATAGTGTATAATGTTGTCTTAAGCCTGGTCCACAGTGCATGCACTGCACAGACACACCGACACGTACTGCGTATTGTGTAGAAATAAGACCTTGTTCAATTCCCACATTGCGGATATGATTGGTATAAAAAAATACTCAGTGCGGTGCATTCTGACAAGATTTTGTGTTCACAGTGCATGCAACATGCAGTACGTCGGTATGTCTATGCGGTACATGCACTATGAACCAGGCTTTAGTTGTAGTGTGTATGAGACAGTGGAGGATATGTTAGATAAAACTAACACACTGGTCAATATCTACAGCATAGTATTTGTGATGACAACAGCTTCAAATTACACACTGGTAAGGTTGCTGTGAAATTCAATATCCTTAGCTGTGTGTGTTATATTCTTTTACAAATTTTTTTCTCCAAATTATTATCAAAATTAGACTGCAGAACAACATTCCTATTGAATGTGCACATTTCATTGTACCATGTTTTCTCTTCATGAAGCTATGGAACTGTTGTGCTTGTTGGTGACATATGAGGAGGTGCAGCAATCTATTCTGGTTGGCCTAGTGAGCTTACTTAAGGCTCAAGACGATACCAGTTCTGTGGCCTACCATTCTCAGATGGAGCTATCTACATCAGGTAGGACTAAATTCTTATCCATTGTATAATGAAAACTAATGCAGTGTTCATATTCCTTTCCAACATTACTTGAAAGATAAAGTCTACTCCAGTGGAAAGCTTCACATCACATGTGTCCCAATATCATATTGATAATTAACCTTAATACATGACATGACCTTGGTGCCTGATTTAGAGGTTGGACTTGATCAACGTTGTGCTGACTGTTCATTAAAAAAAATTATCAATGTCTCTATAAAATAGATATGTATAATTACATAATACTGCTATTACATGGTGTCCCAATATATTTTCATGTATGTAGTCTCTCTCCCAATATACATCCAGCAAGCAGCTGCGGCTAAAGTTATCAGGTAAGGAGGAGTAATTTTATTGCACTATGTTGTTGATTTTGCTATTATTACAACAGTTGTATACATAACAACAATTCAGATTGATGAGCTCCAAACATTTTGGGGAAAAGTTCTTGGAGGTACGAGTGGGTGAAATTTGACCTTTTAGTAGAATGTCAATGATGTCTTCTTGTATTTTATATAATTATTGTGATATATGGTTTTGATTTTTAACTTATTTGATCTTCTTGTTTGCGTGTTCATGTGTACGTCTATTCTTACATTTCTAAATGTTTTCCTTCATTTGTGTGTCTCTGAAAGATAAATGATCCTGTTTTAATCTTATTATAGCATCATGTAATATCCCATTTGCTCTTTGCCTTGGGAAATGTGAACCACTGCAATACACAGAAGCAAGCTTCCTTGACCCTCTTTGTAAGTTATAGCATGAACCAATGTCGAGTGAAATACAGTGAAAAGAACAATTAATTATTTAAGTGATATTGAAAAGCATTCATTCTCTACTTCCTTTTCTGAACAATGATTGTGAATATATTCTATACATTTTAACTGGATATCTTCATAAGAATAACCATTAATATTTGTTTTGGAATAAGGCTTCAATTAACAATCTTATATTTTTATGCTAGACTGGATGTCAGTTGTAAGCCTTGACTTGTGCAAAGTCATATCAAATGTTTAATTCATTTGTGCTATTTAATTGTTGTTGGGAGTGTGCTTCTGTTGTGTGTTGCTAGTATACTTTTTTTTAATATTAAAGTACTTGAAATGGTAAAGATGATAATACATCGTCAGTAATATTGATATTTGTTGTGGATTGCTAGGAATTTGTGCGCATATTCTCAAGAGCAAAGGCTCAAGTCCAGTCTGTTATGGGTGAAGAGTTTTACAGCCTCTTTATTGTAAGGATATATAGTACAATGTTATACAGTACAGGATGAAAGTACATCTTGCAAAAAAATATAGAATTGTGATGATATACCTTAATTCAGGAAAGCTGTGCATGCATTTTAATCATGAGAAATGATTATCCCAACGTCAGTGTTTTTGTGCATTTCCGTGCATCTGTCTGTTCAGTAACTCCTAGAGCTTTTCACCAATTTAAATAAAAAAAATTTTTTTGACTAGTGTAGCTCATTCCAGCTTAAACAATAATTAAACCTTTTTTTTTCTTTTCTTTTCTTTTTTTCCGAAGTGGGCCACCTGGTGGGGAAAAAAACAAACAAACAAATTATCCATACAAAAAGCATACAAAATTCATGGCCTGAAGGCACTGGCTTACAAGGCTAAAAAAATTCAGCAGCAATTTATATATGGCTGCCACAATTAGAAAGTGCTGTTTGAATCCTGGCTTCCTGCAACTCTATGTTGACTCTGTGAGCTGAGAGCTAAATTAAATCAAGAAAAGATAAAATGGAAATTTGACAGGCTACAGTTTTCATTGCCATTATTCTTTAAAGTGTAATTGCTGCATTTTTCAAAAGAGATTTGAAAGCACTTCACAGCTCTACAAAAGAGAAGACTGACTGTTTGTTGAGAAACCTATCTTGGGAGAAATAAAACTGTGAGTGAAATTAAATGAAAACAAACAATAATACATGATTTGGAAATAGTTATATCTTGTGAAATAGATTATTTTTTGTTGGTGTTCTATAATTGAACACAACCTGCTGAGACATATATACAGAATTCAAAAACCCCCTCCCACCCCCACCCACAAAAAAATAAGTAAAAAAAAAAATTATAATTTTTTAAATATTAATTTTAGATTTCAGACTAACAACCTTTCCCTTTTAAAAAAATGACAACATATAAAACTGAGATAATACAACTACAGCTTGAACTAAGTAACCACTGATCTAAGCAGCAGAGCATTCACAAATATTAAATTCAGGACATAAAAACCCATTGTGTGTGTACAACTTGTTCATGCTTGCAAATAATGGTGTAAATAAATCCATGCTTGTGGAAAAAAAACTGTGCCATCTAACTGATGCCTCTGTTGTCCTGTTTTTTTTAGGACTCAGAATATATTGGCATGTTTATGATACACAACAAATTTTATGTTATGGTACACAACAAGTTTTATGTTATGGGGTAGCTAGCAAGCTAATTAAGCTACATAGCTAAGCTAGCTTGGTCATATAGCACCTAGCTAATCCATATAGCTAGCTAGATATGCTTCATAGTTACATCCATTGATTCCCAAACTTCAATCATCGTTTGAGCAAAGGTCATAAGGGGGTTCCAGATTGAAGGAGAGACTCCAGAGAAAAAAAATGCTATCTTTTAAAATTATATGTGACACCAACTTTAGTTAATGTTTATCCAGCTGTTGAGGTATGCAGCTTTTCTCACCTCAAAAAAACTGATAGTAATTAAACAAAGCTGCACCTCTACTTAATTATATAATGGTTGTTTTGCTGAACTTATGTGATACCTTTGGTAGGAGAGCAGTGTGTACGCATGCACACTCGTATTTGTTTGTGTTGTCTGTCGATCTGTCTGTCTATATCCTTCCAAACCCCTCCCCCGGTTCAGGAACAAGAGGATCTAATGAGCTCAAACTCCCGTGGACCACACATACATTGAGCTTAGTTTCACCTGGCCACACCTCTTCCTGTGGGCATATCGAGCACAAAAATAAGATAGAAAAATGGAGATTTGAAGCTGGGAGCTGTGGATTCAAGCTCCACCAGGATTGTGCTTGTTTTTTGGTGTTTCTTTTTTAACTTCCTATCTTATTATCTGCTCCTTTGTAGCACATCTCTCTGAACTAAAACTGAAGAAGCAAAAATAGTTACATGCAAATACTTTCTTCTTCTTTTTTTTTTATGTAGTGTGACTACAGCCCCAGGTGGGTTCAGCAAGCTTTCAATTATAGATGTCCTGTTGCATATCAGTAATTTTTAATGACATTATGGTGTTGAAATCATGGCAGTTGCCATACGCTGTGCAATGGAATTACAATAATTATATTATTGTAAAATTATACAGAAAGATCCTGAGAATGTGTACCATATGATGACTCCTTCACAAGTGGACTTACTTCTTGGAGCTACAGGACAAGAACACATTTAGCTTTGTTCAATCTTGCAAATATTTTACTAATTATGTATCAAATGTGACTGTATTTAGTTCATCATACAGTTAATTAGGGTACCAATTTTGAACTCATGTGACATTTGTTAAAACTATTTGTTATAGTCTTCTTTGTTCTTTGTTATGTCACGTAATAGCTATTGCATACTTTGATTTCTGCTTATGATGCCACAATTGTTCATTGAGTGCTCTAGGTAGCTCCGAGTGTGGCTCTTAAAGTAATCACAAAATTTGGCAATGAGAGTAGGATCATTGTCATACCAAAGTAATGTGTACACATAAAAGAGTTATAGCACCTCCAATGAGACTTGGGTCAAATGCATCAAGCATTTAGAAATATATTTCATCAAATAGAAGAGAGCTAACCTACCATCAATAGTTGGGTCATCATGTCATGTATCACCTCATGTAGCCTTACCACCCCAAGTAAGCCAGTTGAAAGTTTTTTGAGGATCTGGTGGAACTGATAGAGAAGCATAATGACCCAACCTCATCTGTGATTTTCAGAGACACAAGTTCAACATCCTTTAATGGTTGATCCTGACAACAACAACAAAAAATTAGGGTTGACCAAATTATATACTCCTGGGGGATGGTCCATGATGAACCTAAATCCCTCTCACCCACTGCACTCCAAAAAATATTTAGAGTAAAAATGCTAAAATGCAAAGCAACAGGGCTGATAAATGTTCAGTGATAGTATTGCAGCCCTGTAAAAGTACAAGTAGGAAATTTTTGTTGTCCTCTAAAAAACTGCTAAGTGTAATTCAGCTGAGAAGAATAAAAATAGTTTTATTAGTATCATTAAATTTTGATTGCCATTACATATTAGCCAAAGTTAAAATCATTTCACCACAATAGATATTAAAATAAAATAATAAAATAAACATGCAAGATTAGTTGGTTTAGCTGCCAGTTTGGTTATTATATCCTTCAAATGGACCTTCCATATTGAATAATCTGAAAGGTGGGAGGAGATTGTTTGAGGAAATTGTTTGACCACACTCACTACCTTAACCTTATAAGTGGATGAGATTACAGGATCTCGAAAGTCCAACATACACAAAGAATTCATCCATTATATATTTTGGTTCGTATGTATGTATGTATGTATGTATGTATGTATGTATGTATGTATGTGTGTGTGTGTGTGTGTGTGTGTGTGTGTGTGTGTGTGTGTGTGTGTGTGTGTGTGTGTGTGTGTGTGTGTGTGTGTGTGTGTGTGTGTGTGTGTGTGTGTGTGTGTGTGTGTGTGTGTGTGTGTGTGTGTGTGTGTGTGTGTGTGTGTGTGTGTGTGTGTGTGTGTGTGTGTGTGTGTGTGTGTGTGTGTGTGTGTGTGTGTGTAGCCATCATGGCCAAACCCTTGGACCAAAAAGGCCGAAATTTGACACGTCTCTAAGTAACCGGGTGGACGTTAATAACCACATGTGGGTGTGATAATGGGCGTGGTTTTCACATAGCCAGGTTAAGCACTTTGACCACATTGGGTACGGTTTGATCATAGCCATACCCACAGGAAGTTCTTTTGTTATCAGAAATTAATCAAAGGTCCAACCAGGAAATTTAGTGTGTGGTTTCCAAGGACCCGGGTGAGCATTATTAAGCATGTGTGTGTAGTTTGGTCATGACCACACCCATAGGGAGTTTTTTTTGGCAGCCAACAACTAATTTATTCACCAATCATGCTGAAATTTGACATATGGACTCCATGGTGTATCAATGGGTTTGGTTTGGTAATAGCCACACCCACAAAAAGTTGCTTTAGCTGCCAAAAGCTAATTAAAGGGCCTATCAGACCTATTTTTAGCATGCGGTCTGCAAGTAACTGGATGAGTGTTATTAGCCACATCATGTGGGTGTGGATGAGCAAAGCAGGGTACATGCTGCTAGCTTTAAATACTCTTGTTGGATGCATTGAATAGAAGAACGTTAAATATCAAGATAATTTCTCTGCTGTAGCACATGGAATTAACATATTTGAAAATCAGCCAGACACTTCAGGCCAAGCTGTAGTGTCTTACTATGTATTTGGTGATGGAAACCCCCCCCCCCCCCCCCCCCCACCCCAAAAAAAAAAGAAAGAAAAAAAGAAATAAAAACTCTTCTTCATCACTTGTACTAGGTATATTAGGGGATGAATCAAGTCAACCATGGTGTGATGGAAGGAAGAAAAAATATGCCTGGAATGGAGCAATTATGAATACTTAATTGAGCTATAGAAGAAAGGGAGGGGGAAAAAAGTTGCACAATAGGTTTTGTCAATATAAATAGCCCTAACTTGGCCAAATTAGATATGACAAGAAACATTCATCTATTTTCAACTCATTCATTAAACCAGGCCAAGTAGTGTATCACCAGAGTCTATCAGGAGAGACACAAATAATAATTTTATATCTAGGTATTCTGCAAACCATTTCCCTCTCTTTTCCTAAAACAAATAAAACCTGTTCGGGTAGTCCAATACATCCTGTAGTAGACCAAATACACCTAAATACACCAAATACACCTAAATACACCAAATACACCTAAATACACCAAATACACCTAAATACACCAAATACACCTAAATACACCAAATACACCTAAATGCACTAAATACATCTACATACAGTGATTGTGCACACCACCAAACTTCTTTTTTTTCTTCAGGCACTAAGTGGCCACAAACCGGCCAAATGGAAAGGATCATTTAGTGACCGCCTAGGACAGGGTTGCCAACCCACCTTTTTTCAAGCCAATTTTCTGGAAACTGGCTTATTTTGATATCACCTGGCTTATTATTATTATTATTATTATTATTATTATTATATATATATATATATATTTTTTTTAAGGTTTGGCTTGAAACTCAAATTTGGCTTATTTCTAGGAGGTTGGACTATTTTTTTCCTTGGCTTATTTGTCTTATTTCTGGCCTTTTTGATGCTCTTTGATCAGAAAATAAACCTTTACAGCCTGGCATTGTTGTCAGAATCCAGCCAAATCAGTTGTCAACTTCAATAGAATCATATTATTTGTTTAATGCAAAGTGTAACAAAAAGCAAACCAGCAACAACAAAAAAAAAACAAAGAAAAACATAAGATCATGGTATCCTCTGAAGAATTTCATAATATAA
This sequence comes from Lycopodina hypogea, assembly GCA_963969325.1. Classification (NCBI taxonomy): domain Eukaryota; kingdom Metazoa; phylum Porifera; class Demospongiae; order Poecilosclerida; family Cladorhizidae; genus Lycopodina; species Lycopodina hypogea. The sequence goes on along the minus strand of OZ017783.1, from coordinate 5,484,612 downwards.
TTATATCTTAAATTTATTTATTTATTTTATAAAGAGACTTAGCTATAAGTTATAGAAACCAGTATAGCAGTTGGATATGAACCCATTTCAAGACACTGTGGATTACCATGCATTTAGCAGATCATTTCCTTTAATTAACCACTTGCAAAACCTCCCGGTTTCCCAAGGTTTTTAAGAAATTATTTCAAAAGCCATTTTATACCACTTACCTAACAACCTCTTCTCCAAGAATTTAAAAAAAAAAGAAAAAAAAAAAAAAAAAAAAAAAAAAAATTTAAATAAAAAATTTAAATAAAAAAATAAAATAATAATAATATTAACAACAATATTAACTCCCCCCCCCCCCCCCTCACTTTGGATTTGACTGGATCATGCCCCTACCTAGACTTATCCTTATATAGTTTTAACTTCTTGTCAATGCCAGTAATCAATGACAATGCTGCTGTTAAGCCAATTTCTCTTTTTAACACTGAAAATGAATGCCCCTGAAAATTCTGGAATGATATTATCAAAATTAAATCTATCTCTTCAATAAGGGTAAATGCTGCCCTAATTTTTTTCAGAGACCCAAGATATATTGTCAAAATTTAACTCTGACATGTACCCAGATATCAAGAAAGAAATCCATTGTGATGTGGAAAACTGGTTGACAAAGATTAACAGAACTAAATTAGAACAAATCTCCATGTTGTTATGCTAAATCTCCATGTTGTTATGCTAAATATATTACTATTGATGCTCATATGGCTGTTTGAGTGTTATACTTTATTAGAGGTACATAAAGAAACAATTTTAATGTGATAATAGCATAGAGTCTTTGGTATTTAAATTTCAGCTTATTTTTGGCTTTTTTTTCTTTTTTTTCTTTTTTTTTTCTCTTCAATGGCTTAAATTTGGCTTAATATGATGATACATCTGGCTTTAAAAAGTACAAGAAGTTGGCAATCCTGGCCTAGGAAGTGTGCCCAACGATTCTTTCCAGTATTCTATACACAATCCCCTAATTGTCTGCCAGTGTCAGAGTGTGCCGATAGGTGACATCTTTTAACTCAACCTGGCAGATTTGGTGTTAGGATTCTGACACTGGCTCGTAAAATCCTGGCAACAGTCATAAATCGGTCCTTACCCTCTTGGAAGGTCTGGTGCTCTGGACTGCACATTTCACTGGGTATGGAGGTGATCAACGATAAAGACAAGTCCAGATTCTACATCAACTTAAACACAGGTATTTCATAGCTAGATTCTTTGTTGTTTTTTTTACTACCAACCTGCCAAATGTCCCACTTCCTGCCCCCTGTGAGCCTGATAAGCTTAGTGACCAGCATATTATGGATTTGAGTTGGTGTGGTTTTGCTCCATCCATTCAAAATATAGCTGTAATTTAAAATAGTAGTATATATTTAAAATCATAAATAAGAAAAATAGTTTATTAAATATAACTGTAAAAAATATATTAATAGTGATAAATTTACTGGTCCACCATACAGAGTTAGATATACCCAGCGTTGCCTGCGCCAAAGATGGTTTTATGATGACTATATAAAGGATTTACTTGCACATAGCAGATAGTCACCCAAACACAATACAATCACTGTTGTGGTGTATACCAAACTGTACACCCCAGCAATTGCCTCCTAAACCAAATCTGTCTGAATCTCTGTCATATTTTGACACTGATACGCTGCCACTAGGTGGTTTACTGTCCACCACAGATTGACTTTTTATAGTTAGCAAATATTATTCTGTAGTGCACACACTGTTGCTGCACACCAGCAGTCTAACTCAAAAGAACTCCAAAAAGGTAAAGGTCGTCCCGAAACTCGTGGTGGTTGAGCTTAAATACTCTCACCACCACGGGAACACCCAACAGTACAATTAATGAGTGCGACCACAATAATTCACGCATGAGTAATCAATACAGTTCATATATACATGCGTAATATATATATATGTTCAATCCTTGTTTAAAGTTACTTGGGTTCAGCCTTGGTACAGAAGTCACTTTGTGTCATCCCTTCCCTTCTTATCGGAAGGTGAGACATCTGGTCTTTCTTCTGCGCTACCCCAGGACTGTCGAGAGAGTCCATCTGCATTTTGATGCCGAATCCCTGGTCTGTGTTCCACATTGAAGGGATAGGGTTGGAGAGCAAGAGACCATCTAGTTAGTCGTCCATTCTTGTCCTTCATCCTGTCAAGATATAGTAGGATCCGGTGATCTGTGACCACAGTAAATGTTGCTCCATTCAGGTACACCCTGAAGTGTCTGACTGCTTCCACTACTGCCAGGCACTCCAGCTCTGTAATTGTGTATCGAGTCTTTGGTGCCTTCAGTCGCCTGGAGAAATAGGCTATTGGCTGGTCAATGTTCTTCTCTGTTTGTTGACTGAGGACAGTCCCAATGCCAGCTCCTGACGCATCCGTATACAACATGAATGGTTTGCTTGGGTCTGGGCTCACTAACGCTGTGTCTTATGTCAGAGCATATTTGAGCTGTTCGGAAGCTTGAAGTCGTTCTTGAATCCTTTCGATCCGATCTGGAGCTACCTTCCGGGTAGCATCATTCAAAGGTATTGCTATGGTTCCGTAGCTGGGGACAAATCTTTTGTAGTAGTTTGTTAATCCAGGAAATGCTCTCATGTCTTTCTTCTTCAAGGGGAGAGGATAGTCGGCCACCACCTTGACTTTAGCTTCGAATGGTCAGATTTGGCCTTCCCCAACTACATTGCCTAAGAAACAGCAGCTATTCTCTGCAAAGAAACATTTTCCTGGTTTGAGTGTCAAGCCTGTTTCTTGTAATCTTTGTAACACAGTCCTCAGGTGCTGTATGTGATCCCCAAATGTCTCACTGAAGATAATGAGATTGTTGATGTACGCTGCTGCATACTCTGTCAGGTCAGCTACAATAGCATTCATGAGCCTTTGAAATACTGACGGTGCATTCTTGAGTCCAAATGGCATGCAGAGATACTCCCACTTGCCCTGATTAGTAATGAATGCTGTCTTGGCCACTGAGTCAGCATGTACTGGTACTTGGTGATAACCCTTTAGAAGATCTAATGTTGAAATGTACCTTGCCTTTCCTAAACGGTCCAGAAATTCTTCTATTAGGGGCAAAGGAAAGGGGTCTTGAGATTGTAATTCTGTTGAGGTTCCTATAGTCAACACAAAGTCTCTTGGTGCCATCACATTTAGCAACCAATAGGACCGGAGATGCCCAGAGGCTTCTTGAAGGTCTCACATTTCCAAGCTCTAAAAGTTCTCTCAGCATCATCCATGGCCTTGGACTTGACTGCATCCAGCCTGTATGGAGGTCGACTAATTGGGTAGGCACATCCCGTCTCAATTCGTATCTCTGCCTCTGCAGTCAACCCTGGTTTTCCATGCATGAGGTCTAGAAATTCATCCAGCACATCCTTTAACTCTTTTATTCCTTGTTCCACAAGCCTGTCACTGACCCCAGGCTGATCTTCCTTCCTTCCTTCTGTTGAAGGTCCAAATTCTAGGTCTGGTTCTGTGCTAACCATCATGCATCCTGCAGTAGGGGAGACAAATTCTCTCAAGAGATTAATATGTCTTTTAACTCTCCTCCTTGGGTGATCAGGCATATTGAGTTTATATGCGGTCTCATCACACTTCTCGAGGACACTGTAAGGACCCTGCCATTTGTTTTCCACCTTGGATGACAACAAAGGTGTTCTCACCAGTACAAGCTCACCGGGTCGGAAGCTTCTGACCTTGGCTCTCTTGTCGAAGTGAATCTTGTGCTTGTCCTTGCTGCTTATCTCATTTTCTTCTGCCAGCTCCTTCATCTGACTTAGGCGGTCCTGAATTGATGTCATGTTCTCCACAATGCTTGTTGAAGCTGCCTGGTTGCTGGTCCATTTCTGCCTCAACATCTGGAGTGGCCCACGCATCTGTCTTCCATAGAGGAGTTTTGACGGGGTGAATCCTGCAGTTGCACTTGGAGATCTCCTCAGTTCTCCTAGCAGGAATGGCAGGACTAAGTCCCACTGGCTGTGCCACAGCTTGGACGTCTTTCTGATCATAGATTTGATGATCAGGTTATATCTCTCCACCAGTCCATCTGTAGCTGGATGATAGGGAGTTGTGGTGATACTGGAAACACTAAGGAGCTTATAGAGCTCCTTGAGTAGTCTGCTCACAAAGTTTGGCCTGCAGTCTGTCAGGATTTGGTTGGGTACACCAACTCTAGTGAATAGCAGTAAGAGCTGATCTGTCACTGTTTCACTGTCAGTGTATCTGAGAGGAAAAGCTTCAGGCCATCTGGTTGCACAGTCAACTATGACAAGGATGAACCGATTTCCAGCTGCTGTGGTGGGTAAAGGTCCCACCATGTCCATCCCAATTTGTTGGAATGGTGTATGAATCACTGGAAGTGGTCTGAGTAGTGCCGGAGAAGGAGATCGTTTGTCAGCTAATTGGCAGTCCAGACATACCTTGCACAGTTGCTTGACTTCGTTGAAAAGGCCGGGCCAGCAGAACTCATCTTGTACCCTCTGGAGAGTTCTATCTCTTCCAAGGTGTCCTGGCTTGTGTGCCAGTGAGAGCACCAATGACCTGTATGGCACAGGTACACACAGCTGCCACATCTCCTCATTCAGCCGGTCCTTAGCCATCTTGTATAAAAGTTGGTTTCTTAAGGTGAATCGGTTATCTCCTGCATTTGCTTTCTCTCTCCAAACTTTAAGAGAATCATCTACCTGTTGCTCATGTTGGAGTTCTTCAGCAGAAACATCCAGATATCCAGGCCAGCCGGAAACATAGTCAGCTCTGGCCTTTCGCCTGCTCGCTCTGATATCTGATCACTACCATTTTCTCTCAACCTTAACATTTTGGTTTGTAGTGGGGGTGTTGCAGTAGTGAACGTTAATTCCTCATCCTTCTGGGGTGTTATGTTTTCCATCTTTGATCCGTCAACTGTCGACTGTGCCCGCATTGAGAACTCGTCTGAGTCATCTGAACACTCTATCACATCACTGGAGCTGTTATGCTCATCTGGTAGGGCATATTTCACCTGACCTTCCCTGTCAAATGGGCATTCATCATTGTCATTCACATCACTTTCCTCAGAATCAGTAGGCTTCTGGCTCTCTGGCACATGGAAATCGGATGGTAGCTGTTGCAGTTGCTTGATCCTGCTGCTCCTGATGCTCACCATCCCTATGAGGTCATCATAGAGTATGTGTTTGCCTATCTCCCAGAGCTCCGGGACATCTCTTCGTAGGAGAGCATCATGGCTCAATCCATCAGCCACTAACACCTCAAGATCGTGCTCATCACCATCTACTTGTATCATGGTCCTTGCTATCAGGAGAAACTGCTTATCTCCACTGAATCCTCGAGCTAGCTTCCTCCTTCCAGTGTAGGAGCTGGGGCTGATTAAATTTCTGCTCACCACAGTCTGTGTAGCACCTGTATCTAAAAGGATATTGTTACATTTCTGTCCTCCGACTGTTCCACACACTGTAGAACTCTTGTCAACTCTGGATTCAACCAGATCTAGTTCTTTTTGCTGAGTGAAAGCTTTCACCCAGTTCACTTCTGCTTTGGTCTTTGAACCTGCCGGCTTGGCATAACATTCAGCTGCAAAATGGCCATAGGCATTACACTGGAAACACCTAGGTCTCCCTTTCTTGTCAAACTTGGGCTTCTGTCTCAACTGACTGCCTGGCTGTTCCTTAACAGATCCAGATCTGCTCGAGTGGCTGTCCTTGGGAGCTTTGCTGGATTGGTCTCTATACTATCGCACCACACCTCTGTCTTTTCGATCAGCTTTTGGACTGGAAGGACCTACCATCCTGTTCGTTGGCTTGTTTCAACCCATCCTTCCTGGATGACTTGCCTCCTGTTCTGTCTGGATCTGGAAGAGAGTCATAATTCCACCCTCTAACTGCCATAAAGTTGTCAGCTAACTCTGCTGCCTCTTTAGCTGTTCTCGGGTTCCGGTCTCGAGTGAAAGTAGCTAACTGCTTCGACATTGTCTTCACTGCAGTGTCCATGGCCAACAAATCTGCTTCCTAGTCCACATCATTACATTCTGCCAGCCCTTCTTCGATAAGTTCTTTCCTCTGCTGGTCATTGTCGCCCAGGTTTCTCAAGACTTCCTCTTGAGGTTGTCTAACTTCAGCCTGTACATAGCAGGGTCACCCAGTAATGCTGGAAGAGAGCTTTCTTCACCTCATCATACTTGATTCTTGCATCTTCATCCAGGTTAACATATACCCTAGACGCTTCTGGATCAAGGAGAGGGGCTAAATGTTTGAGCCAGCTTGTCTTCTCTACAGAACATGTAGTCATGTGTGTCTCAAAAGATATGAAGTATGTCTCAACATCTTCTTGGGGTTCTAGACGTCGGAAATGCTCGACCTTCTCTCTCCCACGTTCCATACTTGAGTGGTTAGTATAGCTAGACTCATCCATCCTTTTACTTGGAATCATACTGGTCCTCTCAATCAGGTCTTCCAGTCTTCTTTCCCTAGCTTCTGCTTTACGATATTCCTCATCTTTCTCTTCTTGTCGAATCCTATCCTCATATTATCTTTTCTGCTGTTCAAGTTGGGCTTCTCTGTCCATTCGCTGCTGTTCATGTCTATCCATCAACAAATAATTGATTGACATCCATTGTGATGGGCTGTCCTGCTGGCTGACTGGGTTCTGAATCGTGGAGGGTTCCCTCATCTGACCCTAGCTCTGGATGCCTTCTGGGGTTCTTTTTACTGGCCATTTTAACCGAAAGTAAATCACTGCTCTCTCTGAATTTGATACTGTTGTTGCAGTTATTAGATTCCTCAATGAACAAACAATTAACACAGCCTATCTGCAAGTTATTTTCAAATTATTTAGTTCAACTTTGGACTGAAGGCTGAAGCAGCTGCTCTGCTTTATGGAATCTATCTATTTAAAATGAATTCTTTTTATTTTAATGCTTATATATATTCAATCCTTGTGTAATGTTACTTGGGTTCAGCCTTGGTACAGAAGTCACTCTGTGACAATCACTGGCTTTAATATCTATATTCACATGATTGAATTAATGGATGTGATGCTTGCAAAAATAAAAACAACAACAACAATCAACCCAAAACAACGAACATGCTTAAATATCCAAAAGATGGATGGATAAGAAGGAAATGCTGTGACTGCATGTGGACTGGCCAAGTTCTGATAATAAGCTGATGAGCCAGGGGAGGGGGGAATTTGTTGGTTCGGTTTTGTTGTTTCGGTTTTGTTTTGTTTTTGTTTTCACTCTTCTGAATGAGACTGCCTTGACATTTAGAAATCTATGATGTTCTGTTCTTGTGCCAATCACTTGCCTCTTCTTTAACGGCATTGTGAAATTGTATTTCTCAAGTATAGACCCTTTACCAACCACAACACTAAATGTTTTGTCTCATCAGCGGACATACTCAAGCTGTGGTTAGTTTGTGGATCTTTCTTTTACCAGTCACAATCATTTCCATTCACAATCATGAAAAACTACTTCAGCATCCTGAAAAGAGATTTTCCAAATGGAAACAAGATGTTAACCCCCCCCCAGCACTCAGCTATCATACATACATGCAATGTTTCACCTTTGTAAGTTGAGCCATTTGGCCTGTTATTGTGAAGAAACTTTATAAAGAAACAGTAAGTACGATTTTGTATACAATACAATTAGTGATGCAGTTAGTAAATGGTCTTCTACTCGCTTATATAGAAAGACTTACAACTTATTATATACAGAAGATTTACTTGCCTTCTTTGGTTAAGATTAAGGTAAAGCAAACTGGAGATTGATATAGTCCCTCAATAAGTTACCATAGCAGCAGCGAGTGACAGACTAGTAGTTTTCATCTCTCTTAAAGATCTCAAATAATAAGCACTTTGAATACAATAATCAAAATATAGAAGCGAAATCACCTTTCTGTAGTGATTATCTGTGAGTGTTTTGTTTTGTTTTGTTGTTTTTTACACCTGAAGATAATTGGACACTGAGAAGCACAAGATCAAACACGGGACATATGTGTATAATCAGTGAATAATGGTTGTACTGTCAGTAGGTTTTGCTGGATATAAAGTGCTGCACACATGGGCAGACTTTATTTTAGGATGTGGTTCATATGTAACCACCACTATACTGTTTCAAATGAACATCACTTCTAGAACTTGCGAACCCCTTCTTCAATTAAAAAATATATAAATCTTTTTCTTAATTGTGGTCTCTGCATCTTGTGTGGATTGAAACTGGCATGAATAATATTCTAAGAATGCTAATTATGTTAGCTTTCCCACTCAGCCGTGTTTTATTCCTTCTGCTGTGCCTCAGGTGAGAAGGCGGTGCTGGAGTATTCTTTTGGGAGTAGGCATGGAGTAATGGAACTTTATCACACAGAGGTTCCCGCCAGCCAGCGAGGAAAGGGTGTGGGTGGAATCATGGCACAGGTAGGTCAGGTGTGGTCTCAACATCATATATATATATATATATGTACAGTAAACTTAGCACAAGCTTTTTGATGAGTATTGAAGGCAAGAGTACTGATTAAGTAATTATCTTATCAAATAATTGTATTTGTTTATGGTAGTAATAGTCTAAATGAGATCCAAATTATGTCTAATTTTTTGGTGAAGTCAATTTTTTTCTTCTGTAAAGCAGTGCCACAAACTACCTGTGCAGTGGTGGTAATGCTATTGGTATCAGCAAAGGAACCTGATCTGTTCACTGGTATCAAGTACAAAATATATCTATATGTTTTGGTATTCTACTGAAAACTGAGAGATTTGGTAACGGTCCAACACACAGACAACTTTCCTATTGTTTTTGATCAACCTATTGTGGTTCATTCACTACAAGATGACAGCTTGGAGTACGACTCTGCCAGAATCATGTGGTATTCATTGTGTCCTATTATGAAAGGTTGACACTCACTCTGTCATGTCCTATTCTCTGTGTAGCTATGTCATACCAATTGTTCTGAATTGAATCGTCACAAAACTTCTAGGTGGCGGTCATGAGGGGGTGTGGGGGAAACAGAAAGTGGAAGTATGTATACACCATATGCAGGCATTCATTTATAAATTGGGCTAAACAATCACTGCTACAGCTGGCTAGATACTTTGCAAAAATGAATGTCAGAAGTAGATTTCTATCATGTTTTTCTTCCATTTTGTTGTCAATGTGTGTTGTTGCAGCATGCATTGGAGTATGCACGAGCCAACCATCTCCAGGTGCTGCCTACGTGCACCTACATAGAACACTATATTGGCAAGCATCCAGAGTACCAAGACCTGGTCCACAGATAACTGCCACAACAGACACCATTAGCCAACATCCTATGAACATCACATTAGAATCCTGTACTCCTTTATCCCTCACATTTCACATGTGGGAGGAAAACTCATGTATAGTTAATTAAGAAGTTAAAATAATGTTTTGTTTTTATTTTAATTATGTCATGGAACATTTCAACCTGCTGTATTTGTATTCATGGTTGTCACAACAAATTTTTTAAATGGAACAACTTTTCAATTGCAATGATGTTTTATTTAAAACATGTATTTTGGTGAATTGAACTACAAGAGAGAATAAGGCTCCCTTGTTGATCACAAATTAGATGACCCTTTACCATTTAATCTAAATGACCCTTTATGGTTTATACAGGTCATAAATAATTGGCTCGGCTAATTTAAGAAGGTGAAGGATATTTTGCTAATTTTTTGGTATCAGTAACATTATTTTTTCTCTTCTTTTTCTTAAATAAGTTGATCCAAGGGAATCAATTCCTGTTGTTAGGTCCATCAAATTGAGTGTTTATGTTGAAGTGAAATAGTTGATAAATTCATTGGGATGTCTGCCTTGGGAGCTGCTGCTCATTAAGTCCATCATGTAAATAAAAACATCTTCACAAATTTTGTTGTAATAACAATATTCACAAGATTGACAATCCTCTGCATTAGCAATTCTAGAATTTATAGTTGCCCACCTGTAAGGTTGATAATCCACTGGCCTATTATTAAACTTGAGAGAAAAAACCATCGATTCTACTTCACCTTTTCAGCTAAATATTTTTTAAAACCAAAATTGTCTGTCATATCCTGGGGCCAATTTGAACATCTTTCATCAAAATTCGTCCACTTGATTGTTCAATTTCAGTGCATTAGCCAGATGACCTAGACCAAATGACCTAGCAGTTACTGACAACCAAAAGCAAGTTTTTGACTAGATTGCAATAGTAACCAGATATTTTATTTATTTATTTATTTATTTTTTTAATAAGTGGTCTACCATTACCATATATGGAAAGAATAATAGCTACACCAAGTGATCATATTCTAAGTTTGGGAATATAGAGCATATCTGCCTGTCTACCTATTTAGACAAGATTATGTGGAGCAGTGGTTCCCATCCCATGGACTTGGAGACTCTTTTTTTATTCTTAAATTAAGTGAGTGACAGCCAGAAAATATGCATTAATTTTTTTGCCCGTGTGTGTGTGTGTGTGTGTGTGTGTGTGTGTGTGTGTGTGTGTGTGTGTGTGTGTGTTTGGTATTAATGGTAGTGTAGCGAGTGACTGGGACAAATTAAATAACAATAACTGTGAACCATAAGGGCCCACAGCAGATGCACGATAAGCTACGCACACAAAAAGACATGTATGTTATCATAAAAGACAAACATATCAGTATATTGTGATTTAAAAAAGAAGGAAACGTTGTTACATGACATGTTCGCAGTTTGAACCACCTATCATTTCGGAAAGAAAACCATCAGCAGACCTGACGTGTGGGAGCAGTGGCAGGTCGGAAGAGAGGGAGATGCTGATCCCAGGGTATTGAATGCCATCTGAAAAGTTATAAATGCGCAAGACACAAAAATATAATTATTTGTATTATAATAAAGCATATTTAAATTTATACCAAGGAACAAGTTTTATACAAAATAGAAAACTCTGGAAAATACAGCACCAGAAGATCTCAATGTAGTGCACTGTAGTAACCAGTCTGCAGGGGAATACAGAAAAAACATTAAAAAATGACTAGACTGAGTATGGGCAGAAGCAAATCGTCATTAAGAAAAAAAGAAGGGGAAAAAAAAAGCATACAAACAAAAAGAACACACAAAAAAAGAAGAGAGAAAAAAAGAACACACAAATAAAATTAGTTATTTGTACTTCAATTAAGTAATTATAATTGAAATTAGAGAGTGAACAGACAGGCAGACATAAATATGCGCACACACAGCGAAAACAAGATAAGATTTTGCAACAGAGTGTATAAAGATAGATAGATAAGCAAAATACTACAATCAACCAAAATATATTATGTAAAAACCACCCTTCACCTTACCCAAGTGTTCATGCCAAATTTTATCCCAGGGTCCAGCAGTTCTCTAAATCCGAGTGTTTATACACAAAAAAAAAAAAAAAAAAAAAAAAAAAAAAAAAAAAAAAATTGATAGAGAGAAAATTACAGCGGTTTGGAATTCTATTATTTAAAAGCCATCTCTTGTCCTCCCCATGACAAATTTTATCCCAATGGGCCTAGCAGTTCTCTCAATTCCAGTGGTTATATTAGAGAGTGGACAGACATAAATGTGTACAGATACAACTAAAAGGTAAAAACAAAAGCTTTCGCTACATGGCTTGTAAAAATAGAAGGTGATGGGAAATAAGAATGCAGAATAAAAAAGAGAAAAGCCTACAACACCTGTTGTTCCAAGACGGCCCCCATTATTGAGCAGGCCCAGTAAACTAATTGTAATTGAAATTATAGAATATCAGACAGACATAAGCACGCACACACACACGGTGAAAGGGGGGGGGGGGGAAAAGAACTGTCGCTATGCAGCATGTAAAAACAACTTAATTTTGTTATGCAGTTTGATAACCCAATAAGCAAGGGCAGCAGATTGATAAGGCCAAGGTGGAAGACTTCAAAGAATATGTTTCTATGGGCACAACCTCAACTCATGTTCATGCTTGCAAAAGTTTCCCTAAGCTTATCTTTACAAAAGTATCCAGAAATAACACAAGATGACCACAATACATCTGGACTGAATAAACACTTTGGAGCATATTTTTGGTTGAATGTATGAGAAAAATCAATTAAAACAGAAGTTTAAATATGGGGTGGAGATCCCAACTCATGTTATCTTGGGAATAGTGAACCAGGCAACTTAGCTTGCTTGGGAGAACTGTGGTGGTGGGGTGGGGTGGGCATTAACTTGGATTCCTGCACCTTCTGTACTGTGATGACCTGATGTGTGGGTTCAGTTACACCACAGTTGCCACATGGTAGCAGATAAGATGGGACTGATTGTCTAGAGCTGAATCAGTGATATTGACCTTACAGCCTTGGAATGGAAAACTCACTCACTCACACACAAAAATTCTTGATGAGCTTTAGGCACATTCATTATTTGCTTTTGACAGAGTAAATATGGTAAGGTTCAGTAACATACTGTAAATCACCAAATTAAGGCCACATTTATACTAATAGCTCTTTGTTCTTTGGTGTGTTATTAATATCTTAATCCTGATAATAACACACTGATGTCTGTCTGTGTGAGTGTCCTGGAACTCCTCCTACATGCATGGACTGATTATAATGGAACTATGCATGAATGTTCCCTATTGACCTAGACTGTTCTGGTTTGGATCAGGCCAGGCAGGGTAAGCATTTTTCAGTATTTTGGACAATTCTAGATAGGGTCATCTGGCTAAGGCACTGAAATGGGGGCAATCGCGTGGACGAATTTCTATGAAACTTGGCATAAATGTTTCCTTTGACCCTGGGATGTGACAGGAAAAAAAATTTTTTTTCCCCTTTCAATAAAATAACTCACTGGAGATGAAATGGAATTGATGATTTATAAATTATGCAATGTGCAGTATATGTCATTTCTGAAAACAAATCTTCATATTTGAATACAATCACAACAGCTTAAAAGACATTCATTTATTCAGTCACCACAATCAGCCAGCCAGCCAGCCACATTACGATTTTTGACGTGAGCATTTCAAGTTGAAAAAAAGGTGTTGTTGTTTTTTGTTGTTTCAAAAAAAAAAAAAAAAAAAAAAAAATTAATAATAATAATAATACAACTACAGTGAACCTGTTGTTGGTTTTACTTCTTTTTCAGGTAAAGTAAGTGCCTGTGGCAGGTGAATTAATTACAGCAGCATGAAGATGTGTTCTATGAATACAATTCTTTGTTAGTATAGTATAAATTAATCACTTTAAAAAGTAGAAGTTAGTTGCTAAGTGACCAGCTATTAAATGCTCACCATTTTGTTGTTTAGTTCTCCCCCACCAGCCAGTTTACAGCTTCAGGTTATGTGGATCAAATAAACAAAAAAATGTATTACCACCTTGGTTGACTGCAAACTTTCTGCATCAATCTTTGCAGTCATATATGCCAAGGAACTGGAAACAGACCAAGTGTCTAAAAAAAAATTTAAAAACAGCAAGCAAAAGTCTGAGACAGACACAGAAGAACCATTGCATATTATGAACCTCCTAGTGGAATATAATCTTACTATTAATCTCCTCCAAGGTGCTTGGGCCTGCCTACATGGCTGGTATTTTTTTCAAAATTTCCTTAGGGAGAGAGAGAGACAGAGAGAGAGAGAGAGAGAGAGAGAGAGAGAGAGAAAAAGAGAGGGGGGGGGGGGGGGGGGGGGGGGGAAGGTCTCAAATGCATGAGTAACTTACAGCTGATTACAGAGTACTACAAACCACAATCACATAAAAACCCAAGTGAGGTCAGTACACAGCTCCCAAAATTCTTTTCCTACTTTTTCCTTTCTTTTTGAGCCCTGCAGGCCCAAGTGGGAGGAGATATCTACAAAAAAAATTATCCATAATTCACACTTTGTTTATCTGCCTGAAAGTATCTTTGTAAACATTTTCAGGGGTTGATTAGGGCACCTCACTGCACATGCTCACACAGGTTTGTTCACAGAGAGGCAATGGGTATGGTTCCGTCATAACTACTCCCACAAGAAGTTGTTTGTTTTTTTACAATCAAGAAACCTCAGGATAAAATTCAGCATGTGGTCTCATGTAACAGGGAAAGTATTATCATCCTCACGTGAGTGTGGGCGTATTATTGTCATTAGACACATCTTCTGGAAACTGTCTTCAATGCCAAGAACAAGGGTACTTTGAAAGAAGTGATTGTATCATGTTTGTTTGATTAAGAAAATTAGTGTCAATCATTCCTATATATTACATTAAGCAAACTAAAACATGTTTATTAAAACTGATGTATGACATACAAAAGGGTTGTTTTTTTTTGCAAGTAAACATAAGCATTAAGTAATTGTAATTTGGGAATGTCCAGACAGAACTAAATGTGCACACATACACACAACACAAAAACAACACACGCACCAGATTAATGGTGTGAAGGAAGTAAAGATCAAATATTTTAGGGAATGTCTATCTGCCTGTCTCTGTCTACATTCTTTTCTGTCCTGGCTTTTCTAGATAACTTTCTCATATATAGATTGCCTATGTATTAACTTATAACGGTACACAATCTATTTTGCTACAGTGTGTGCACCTGAGAAGATACATATTTAAATAAGAAACTCTGAGATTGTGTCAAAGCATGTTGTTTTGTTTCTGTGTATTGTACTTACTACCAGCTGGTTTTCAGTTCAGAAGTGTGTTGCATCTTCACTAAAAGATGAGTGTCAAAAAACTTTTGATGAGCCCTTAAGAAGAAACTTTGAAAGAGCAAAGAATCACAGGAAATGCTGGAGTGGAAAAAGATAAAGGTCAAAGGAGAGCTAGTAAAGCTATTCATTAAAGGTTAACATGTTGACAAACTATGAAACGCCACATAATGGAATGTTTTCATAAGGGATAGTGCCACCATGTCAACCAACCATAAATAGCAACAAAAAAAAGAAAAAAGGTGAATTACAAAGCTGGTCAGATCAAAACCTGGTCAGATCAAAACCTGGTCAGATCAAAACCTGGTCAGATCAAAACCTGGTCAGATCAAAACCTGGTCAGATCAAAACCTGGTCAGATCAAAACCTGGTCAGATCAAAACCTGGTCAGATCAAAACCTGGTCAGATCAAAACCTGGTCAGATCAAAACCTGGTCAGATCAAGAAATATCAATTTGTCCACTACATTATACTGAAATGTCTTATTTTTTTTTCCACAAGCAGCCCTGTGTCTCTGCTAATAATTGTCAGTCAACTACAAAGACTAATCATCTAAAGTTCTAAACCCAGTTATCTAGACATATTTAATACCTTCAAACAAGTAATTAGTACTTGACTGCCCATGTTAACTGAATGTGGTCTTTCACTGGTAAGCAGACATGCTGACAATGCAGCCAGGGAACTAGATGAGCATTAGTCAGGATGAAAGTCAAAAGGATCAGAACTGTGAAGTAATTATCAGCACAGACTATGTGAACGACAGGAGAGAGTTCCATGAACTGGTGCGCTAACTGATGTGCCAGCCAAACACAGCCACCTGCTCTTGTTAGTCTGCTGCTAAACTATTGAACACACACACACTCACCCCCCCCCCCCCCACCCCCACACACGAACAATTGGGAGTGGACTCAGTTGATGATACCTGGAGGCTGTGGTTATGTCCACTTGAGTAAAGGTAAGCACTGCAAGCCCATGGGCAGTTGCACATCTCATTGGTCATATCCTAACATTGAAGAGGGGGGAAAAAGGAAAAAATTATAGATAATATATACATACATCTATACCTTCATTATCAGAGGCATAGAAGATTTACATTTGTGCCAAGGTATTTCATTATTGATTACTCTCCTAATAAGACTCTGTGATTAGAATTTTTGACCTTGAGCTAATCAATTAGACTGGCATTATAATTTAATTTAGTCTAATAAAGATGTGGCACACTGATAAATTAATTTATTGTTTCAAATTTCAAAGTCTGCTTATGGTCAATGTATTGAGGTGTATGGGAGTAAACAAAAGGGGCTATGCCCAAGCTCATTAAATATACAAATTAAAAAATAATGTCAAAACATACAGTCCAAAATTTTACAGTTGGAAAATAAAAATAAAACATTTAATTATTCAAAAGACCATAAACAAGTAGGCCAGCTGAAGTGGATCACCACAACTGATTGGGCCTGTTGATATGGGCAGGGCAAGTTGTAAAAGGGAGGGACAGACTTAACCACAATAAGCAAAGGGACTCTGCCTCAAGCTATAGTGAGGTTTTTAAAAGCTTTACTCTGTGGTCTGGGGGTTACCAGTGCAAGAACTGCTGCTATTGCAGGTGGGCTGGTTTGTGCTGACCAGGACATCCCAATTGTGCTGAAGGGTTTTGTCAATTATTCTATTCTTATATTCCCAAAAGTTTTTCATTTGACAAACAATGTACCCTTCATTCCCCTAGCTTCCCACCCAGTTTCCCATTAATTTATGATTGAGAAAATTATATGCAAAAAGTCAGTAAGCATATAGTTCCAGATGAATTATAGGCGTTTCTGTGTCAGACTTATAGTAACCTTCTTTGTTGGTCACTATAGGAATTTGCAAATGTTCTGATGCTGAAAACTGTGCCTGTACTAATTCTTTAGCCTATTAAAGTGAAAACTATGCAAGCAGTCCTTCCACCACTCTATCTTCAAAACATCTGCTTTTGGATTATATTAGGGTAGTTCTACCTTCAATGGTTTAAGGATATGAGGTGTGGCTCAAAAAAAAAAAAAAAAAAAAAAAGGGAAAATTTTTATAGGAAAGAAAAATAGTTTTCTATAAATTCTCTAACTTTGCAGGGGTCTAAATAATGAGCAAATTTGAATTGGGCAGATGTAACAACTCTGAGATGAATGTGAAATTTAGCATTTGAATTGAAGTGATTTTTAGCTGGCTGAATGCTTGATAGCAAGAGTAATAAAATTGCTGTTGCTGAATTATTAGATTATCTTGAGATAATTTTCATGCTATGTGTCAGTGTGCCACAGCAATGGGAGCTCTCAGTTCATTGATACTAGGCATCACTACATGGAGTCAAGCCCATAGAAATATGGGGAAGGAGAAGGGGGGGGGGGGGGGAAGATGCAGTGAACAAAAATAATCGTGCCAACTTCACTCTGTTAATTTTAAATACAAAGGAATTTTAAAGCCAAAAATTCGCTCACTCATAAGCTCTCAATGGTCACTAAGATGGCGCAACATATGTACAATATAATGTAACTATGTTCCTGAGGAAGTTTACTAGGAAGAACAAGAAGAACAACAAAGTAACATTCAGACTCCGCGACACACTACATGAAATCACAGGTAAAAATACAAACAACAGTGGGAGACTACACAGGAATTAAAGATATTTATTTGTGAATTAAAAGTTTGGAGGACAATATTGATGCTACCATAACTTGTGCTTCTTTATAAAATATGCATATCATGTGCTTTATTATACATCACCAATCCTCCTCTTTTTTTCTTTTTTCTTTTATTGTACATTTATAATTTTAGTAAATAATTTAATTTTTTTTTCAATTTAATAAAAACAACCAAAAAAAAAAAAAAAAAAAAATCTAAGAAATTACCATTAATTGAGGTTCCACTTGTAAAGTACATGTTTTGGGAATCAGAACATAATAGCCAGCATCTATTTATAATCACGTGAGCTGGGTAATTTAATATGCCATTTACAATACACTGAGTAATGAGACAGAGTTCTTTTAGGCATCACAGTGTAACTTCACCATGGCAACCTATCTGATAACATGTTAACTTCTTCAATATTATCATAGTTCATAGATTTTTATAAAGTTGTTTCTTTAAGTCGTGCGTGAATGGCCTGGTTATCACTATTGAGGTGGAACAGTTGTTGTTTCTCTGTTCCGAGGGCCAATTGAATCACAGGATCAGGAAAATTCGGCATGTTGCCATGGTATCACAATCAATTTCACATCTTTTAATTTGTGACATGTAATTCATCCCAAATTTTATGATAAAGTTCTTGCACTTTTTGCAATAGCTGCAACACAACCCCAACAAAACGTTACCATCCCCCCCCCACCCCCCTCCACACACACACACCAGCAAGGTTGAAGCTGCAAGCCTTCTTTGATTTAAAATGTTGCTGGAAACCTTTATCAAGTTGACGTTAAGAGAATGGTCCAGTGCAGTTGACATGAAGTAACTTGGGATGAACAGGGACACCTATGGATGCCAGAATTGAAATCCAGATTTAAAAAGATAGAAGTTGTTACTTTGATTATTTTTTTGGGGGACAATTGAACGACAAAACGTGAAGATTTAGTCCTTGGGCTGCACATGATGTTGCAACCAATTTTATTTCATTCTACCTGTAACATTTTATGCATACCATTTTAATATAGGAGAGAGTTCATGGAACAGTTGCCTCATGTGCAGAGACAGGTATATCATGTGCAGGGACGGGTGCATCATGTGCAGGGACGGGTGCATCATGTGCAGGGACGGGTGCATCATGTGCAGGGACGGGTGCATCATGTGCAAGGACGGGTGCATCATGTGCAGGGACGGGTGCATCATGTGCAGGGACGGGTGCATCAGGTGCAGAGACGAGTGCATCATATACAGGTACAGTTGCATCATATACAGGTACAGTTGCATCATATGCAAGGACGAGTGCATCATGTGCAAGGACGCGTGCATCATGTGCATGGACTGGTGCATCATGTGCAGGGACGAGTGCATCATATGCAGGTACAGTTGCATCATGTGCAAGGACGAGTGCACCATGTGCATGGACGGGTGCATCATGTGCAGGGACGAGTGCATCATGTGCAGGTACAGTTGCATCATGTGCACGGACAAGTGCATCATATGCATGGACGGTTGCATCATGTGCAGGATCTGTTTCTCTGAAGCTGCACCAGCTGCTTGTGTGAGCAGATAAACTACACCACAACTAATACTGGAGAGTGACACTGCCACATGTCAATGTGCATCCTCATTAATCCTGTATGGTACTCACTCTAAACTAACTCAATTTATTGCAATGTAAAAATCAATTGCATATCTACTTCTTTAACCACACCCAAATCTATTGCAGTACTCATGAAACCACAAATGTATTTACATTTGAAACCACAAAATACTGAATGAAATCCCCATGAATCCCAAGAGTCGATAAATATGGAGCTTGAAATACTTACCTCAATCAAGTGTAATGATAATTCAGTGTGTCCCCACAGATCTCTTATAAGCACACATATAGTATCCCTGTCCTGATCTAGCGTGTGTGTTCTGAATAGCAAATTAAGCTCCAGTTGGAAAGACTACACAAATCCAAATGCACTTGGGTACACAAAATTACAAATCTTTCTTTTAATGTAAAAAAATACATGCACACACACTTGTAATGGATCACCAAGATTTGTGTGAGAGAGAGAGAGAGAGAGAAAAAAAAGAGAAAGAGAGAGAGAAAAAAAAAGAGAAAGAGAGAAAAAAAAAGAGAAAGAGAGAGAGGAGAGAGAGGAGAGAGAGAATTGCGAAGTTGGTAGAGCAAAGAACAGAAAATAGATAAGTGACGAAAGGATATATAACAAATATTTTTTTTAAGAGGTGGGGGGGGGGGGGGGGGGGGGGGGGGGGGGGGAGTCTGCAGGTATACCACAATACAGGATAAAGAGTTGAGTGTTGTTAAGAGTATAAAATATACTGGTTGCTGCCGCAGAGGATTTTGATCTTAAAATAGACCTTTTCTATTTGGGTCTAACAAAACCAGGATGATTGCGTGCTCACTCAACTGTGAACTCCTTGAGGAAATCATATGTACTCCATAGCATAGTTATGCCACAGAAAAATATTCAAGAAAAGAATGGCCTGGTGATGAGAACTTCCACAGGGCCAGAAACAATCACAACACCTGAACAGCTTAAATGTAGGATAAGTAATTGCAGAGAATCTAAACCAATCAAAACTAAGAAAAATAGAGAATATGAATGAAGTTTTCACACAGAAATAATTTTTCATTAAGACAAATTGTATTTCAAGCAAAAGATAAAGATCAGTTGAGTTAAATTAAACTACATTAAGCATCTCCTATTTCCTGTAGTTCTTGGTTATTTAGCTGACAGCACCAAGCTATTCACTGCCATGAACCTAAGAGGAGCACAGTTAACGATGAAATTAACCTCCTTGACATGATTCCTTATGTCCATAAAAAAGGATGGATGTTTTCAGTTATGGTTCCATGGGCCCAAGACAAACCGTTTTGTCTTGATCCTTTCATGTCATACAAAAGATGAGATAGTGGTGAACTAATACATTACAGCGACTACCATTCTAGCTAGAGCCACATCAATCTGTCAACTACAAGATGTCTGCTTAAAAAAGCTATTCAAAGCAAAAACACAAGAAAAGATAAGTGAGTAAATAGATACTCTTACATATTTGCTTCTTCTGGGGCACAGAGGTCAACAATCACCCTGATAGCACCATGAGATAGAAGCATTGGGTGAAATGAGACCATAGCTCCGAGATATGTGCTATCAGCAGTGCCCTTGAGGGCATAGGAGTTTTATTGCTTTGGGAGAAATATTGTTTTATAACCTTAGAAGGCATGGACGATGCATATAATAAAATTGCAGCTGTGGATAAAGAATCCTGTGAATTGATAAACTAGGACACAGATGTTATTTGAAATGAAATAAAATAACCAAACTGGAAATTTGGGATACAAATATTCAGTCATAGATTCTTGGAGGTCAGTCATATATATTTGGAGTTCAGTCAGATATATTTGGAGTTCGTCTAACTAGCTTATTAAGTAGCTGAATAAAACTGGCAGCTAAACTGAAGGAAAAACACCAGACAACAATGTTAGCTGCTCATTATGACAATTTACACAAGCTAAAAAGCCACGTGGGTGACAAAAAAGAAGAGGACAAGTATTTCATGAAGCCAGGTACAACCAGTGCAATGTGGGACCAGATCACAGAGTTTGACCATTAAACTTATGCTACACTCTAGATATACTACTATATAGTCAGAGCTGAGGTAGAGTATCAGCATATCACACTTGGAAATAAGTTAGGTAGGTAAGTGGAATATATTAATTGGCTACAAATATCAGTCAATCAAGAAATCTGGGTACATATATTAGAATATCTCATTGGTCATGCCATACTTCTTAGCTATATTGTCATTTCATTTTAAGATAAGGAGCTATTGGTGAACGAAAAGATCTAGAAATAATATCGCTTACATGATTAAATTCAGTTCACAAAATGTTGCTGGCATAACACGACTTTGAAGTCTTGACATCCAATTAAAAAATTATAATAAAGGAAGTCTATTAGCTGTTAGCTTTCTTTAGAATACATGTGTTACATATTTCTGAGTAATCAGGCTTAAGAATATTGACAAACTCCAATATAATTTGACTAAGCTGCTATAAAAATTTCCATGTTGCAGCTCGATAACACATGCTCCAGGTACATAACCTGTGTTAACATAACCTTCTTATGAAGCTAATCCAGTTCTGCGGTGTGGTAACATAAACATTTTATGAAGTTAATCCAGTCCTGCTGGTGTGGTAACAAATTTTTTATGACATAACTTTCTTATGAAGCTAATCCAGTTCTGCTGGTGTGGTAACATAACCTTTCCAATCAGAAACAGTTTTAGCATAATACCATGTGTTGGAACAAACTGAGGAAGTATTGGTGGACTTTGAATTATTCATTATGTACCTGGTATAAGGCTCTTTGGCTGGCATAGCAGTTGAACCATTGTGGCTGTAGCTTTGTGTACAGGAGCAACTTAGGACAAGGAAAGTTTAAGAATAGAGGTGATGTTGCATCAGAGATCACCAAAAAGCAATAAGGCTCTGAAAAAAAGAGGGCAATTTCTGGTGGAGTTTCACTTCCTTCATTGTATCACACAAAACATTTCTAATTCGCTTTGGTTCAAAAACATTCCCTGTGATTAAATTAATGGAATTCTTTGGATGCATTTATATTGGTACCATAAATCGACAAATTTCCTGTGCTTAACCTCTCACACTACTTATTTTGGGGTAAACAAAAATACTGAATATATTTAATTGATTTTACATTTCTAGAAGTCATGAGCATTCATCCACATTAAACACCAATTGTTTCACATTCAGTAATCTAGGATTTTTTGAGTACATAAGCAATAGCTCTGTACATAAATGTGTACATAGTTAGGTTTGTGTAAAATAACCAGCTCACAGGATCATCGAATAAGGTGAAGTACACTAGGTAGAGCAGGGGATAAGGCCAATAGTGATGAGTGAAACATTTTTAAATGATGATATGAAAATCAAACTGGACAACTTCAAAACTTTTTATATCATGGAAAAACACACCCTCCAAGTTTCATTTTAAGTTCGCACAGAAAGGTGAGAATAACTAAGTTTAATGAAATTAGTGTGGTATTTAGAATTAGCTATCACTCAATGACACAAGGAAAAAGGGGCACATCCATGAACGGGTTGAGGGACTGGTTTCATGTTTACTACTATTCACTGTGACCAAGTTGAAGAACACTGAAAATACATAGGTGTGAGCAATTGTTCATTCATTGTAGTCTGCAGTGAACAAAACCATTTCCTCTCTCCCCCACCTGTGTAGTTAGATTTGATTAGTTATAATTACTCAGACACTGAACAAGGGCAGTCAATTTAATAAATGCTTACTAAATGTTGTTCAGACTGCAGGATGTGGCTGCTCCAAACAGGAACCAACAGACTTCATTAAAACAGCAAACCTAGAATAGTTGGGGTATAAAAATATATATTTCAACAAAAGCACTCAAGAAAAAGGTCCATTTGTCTGTAATTGCTACTTTTTTAACTGTGCTCATAGCCAGTTCATACCACAACTAATATTCCCAATGTCAGTTCCCAAGTTTGAATCTCAGTTCTTACCTCAACCTGCCACAACAGATCTGTATTCACCAACAGGATTCAAAAGCTTGATTTTGTAGGAGAGTTATAACTAAGCCGGGAGGAGGAGACTGCTGATTCTTCAAATCAAACTACAACATCAAATGTGACAAATGAGGTTTTAATTACAAAGTTGAACCAATCTTTCCCCCCCCCCCCCCCTCCAAAAAAACAAAAAACAAAAAACAACCTAAACACCAACCAAAATACATACCAAATGTATTCAAATTCAGCTCGAATAACCCCATCCAACCGGTCCTTTTTCTGGGATGTCCACACGTGCCAATATCATAATTGATCATGAATATCGTTAGATCAGCTGTTCAAAGATATCTGAGCACGTGGCATACCTAGAGTAGCTTTCCTCAGTACTTGATCGGTGTGTTTTTGTCTACAGTGTCCAGGTTTTTAATTTTCGTTGAAAATTTTAAGTTTGTAGGTTAAAGTTTAGATAAGCCCTAGAACTCCGATTTTATCACTGCTCGCCCTGAGTTTTCCTCTTTAGATTTCATTTCTGCTAGTGAAAACTGGTTTGGAGCGTACTCAAGATGCCCGAAGTTACCATCCTACCTTCCTCAACATCAGTAAGTGCGGGATTCCTCAGTTCATTAGCTGTGTTGTTTGTACTCCTCTATAAGTGAGGCTTAGCTTTCCCGCTTTTGTTGCCCAGCCTTGTCCGAAGTGAATTAATAGTAAATTTGCTGGGATATAAAGCAACGAAAAGTTTCTTACAGTTTGCATAACCCAACAGCCTGCCTATTTCTGTCATAGCGCCTATTTCTGTCATAGCTAGCAGTTCAACGCCCACTACTAGCATTACCGGTGCAGCCATACTAGTAATTTACCACGTTGCCGTACTCTGAAAACTTCTGGTGTGGGGGCTAGTTTGTAGAATATATGACCTTGCGTGTGGTTCACTTATTGCCAACTTTTAGGGGAGTTTCACTCCTTATATTCCCTATGTTCTTCCTGTAAACAGCCCGTGCAGTGCAGGCGCTCTAGTGGAGCAGAGGAAAGGGGTCAAAAGCTCAACTCTCCACCAAAAAGCACTTTGGGTTACCTTGGTAAGTTTGCTCTAGTGAATTTAAGCTACCTTACTGTGATTCTTACGTTCCTGCTGTATTTGCCTGAAAACTGTGCTTGTAATTAGCTTGTTTTGTGGCTAGTTTCCCTAGCTACACTACAGTTTTATTCATGGACCTTTACCTGCCTGCATGCATGCATTGAATGATAAATAATAAGATAACTGGGGTATCATGGTTTTATTTTTGGTTGGGGTTGATTTGTAGTGTAAATGCATATAGAGATTTGATTACTTCAAATGAGCATTCCAATTAGATGCCTCACTTTGCTAGTCTAGTGACTTTTGGTTGTATTTTTGCTTTTAATGTGCCAGTTTGCTTAAGAGTCAATTTATTGGAGGTTCTAAACAGCAAACAGCCTCATGTGAAAACTGCACGGTCAGCTGTTCATATATTGTGGTCAAATGATACAAATAGTTTCCCTACAATATTACTAGCCTGTTTCAGAAGCTTCAACAGGTTCCAGCAAACTTGAACATATTTGAAGCAAGGCATGTCGTTATCTGATTAGGTGTGTAGGGGTATGGCTTAATTAAATGTGTTGGTTAGACACTGTGTTATGATCCTTGCTAGCCCCTCATTAATGTGGTTGAAATGCCAGTTCATTCAATTTATTTCAACTTTTTACCAGTAATCCAATTCTGAATTATAGGAAACTTTACTATGTGTGTGAATCTAAATCTTTAGTATGGTTGGTTAATAAATAGGCATTTTTATCAAAAAAGTACTTGACGTGACTGCTCAAGGGATGTTGGTTGTTTGTACATCTATTGGAATGTGTGTAGGGATGACATCTGTGTAATTTGCTTTGGGAGACAATGAAGTGAATTTACTACAGCTCTTCACTTAGTAAGTAGTTAAAAATGAACGGTCAATGTTCACCTCATGCTAATCCTGTGTCCATAATTTGGTGTTGACATTTTAAAAAAAAATGTTGGGATTTATTGATAGAACAATTAATATTTCATTAGAATTCTCAGCATTTGGACTATTAGTATAGCTGTTCTTGTGTGGACACATCAATGGAGATCACCAATGCAATGTTTTTAAAATGGTATTTACTTCAAATGAGAAATAACTTTCGTCTAACACTGCTATACACCCTGTGTAGGTGATACATCTGGCCTGTAAACAGACATAGAAGTGACGCGCATAAAATCAGTTTATCTCTTGTAGTTAATTTAATGCTACTGCAGTGACTTAAAGATTAGGGGTTACCATGAATAGTTCAAATTTCTAACTACTTTCAATTTTTTTATAGCTTATTCCCCAGCCTCGTGGTTAGTTGATGCCTTAAATGACTTGCTTCTGAAAGTTGCTTTTATTCTCAGCCCATTTGTGGTTAAAGATGTTTATATTGGGGTGTAACCTGATGACAGCCTGGTAAAGGGTAAACATTCAGGTGATCACCAACTTTGCCAGTGACCTTACTGAGGAGAGATAAAATATTCTAAGTAGATTATTTCTTAATGGGGCACCTGCTGAGGGGAAACCCCTAAATTTATCAGTTACTTTATCGAGATTGAACAAATGGTGTTTATTTTGTTTAAAATAAACAAAAATTTGTTTTTGGTGCTAGTGAAGTTATCTATCAAAGTGAACGAATGTATGAATATAGTGTAGACCAAGTATGTATTGGGGACAGTGAATGAATGTGGTCCAATTTTTGTTGCATTTTATTTTTTGTTGTTGTTGCATTTGTTTTTTTGTTGTTGCATTTGTTTTTGAGATTCAAAAACGCCACCAAAAAGTTTTACTTGGAGGAGCAATACTGTTCCAACTCTTCTGAGAACATTGTAAAAGAAGTGATGGCCTAAAGAGAGAGAAAGAGAGAGATGGTATATATATAGATCCCATGAATTTCTTTCTTTTTTTTTAGTAGTTACATAATCCTGGTTAACAAGAATAGTTGTAGATTCAGATGTGGTGTACAGCAGGCAGTGTTGAGGCAGGGCCATGTAATTGCGCTATGAATCTATGGGAACACACATTTGGCTGACACCATTCCACTTCAACTGTCTTGACAATGGCTTTGTTTGGACACAATGGCTTAACAACGCTCAAGTATGGGAGTTTGACAAAGCCAATACAGGCGTGTACTACACGTGCTTGTCCAGTCAACTTGTCTAACCCTCAGCACTTAGTTGTTTTGGGATTCTTTTTTAAAAATTTATTTATTATTATATCCATCACACAAATGGTGAAATGTATATGGTATTCAAAGTAATCCTACATGCATGTGTTCTATATTAATATGACTGAGGAAACCTGAAAAAAGAGGCATTTTTTAAATAGAATTGGTGGTCCACTAATTGTTTTTTTTTTTATGTGAGCCATTTGAAACTCACCATGTCAATACATTATATCTACATGTCCAATTTAGTAAGACACTTATTTAAAGGATTTCAATTTAAACCATATTATTCCAGCTCTCTTTCAGGATACCCAAAATTTTCTAGATGATAGCCTCATTTTATTCCAAAAGTGCCATTGGCTCTAATTTAACGAGTTTCTTTTCATCCTCCAATGAAAACTCATTAACTATCTTTGTTTTACAAGTAAGAAACACCGTGTAGGATTCACTTTGTTGCTGAGGACATCATACAGATAGTTTTGTTGTTTTTGTTCTTCTACCTCCCCCTACTCCCCATTCTTTTCTTTTTTACAAGAGATGGGTTCACCTTGCTCATGGGCTGAGGCTGATGGGTCAGTGTTCGGGTGATCTTAAGAGAAGGTTTCTTAGTGGTCCTAGTCTGAATTGCAAGATGCTTTTAATTGTGAATTGAAAATATATGACATTCCCATGGAAACAGTTTAGGACTTGGAAAAAAGTGGTCTGATTGGCGAGGTGGTCTTAAAAAAATTTTTTTTTTGTTTATTTTTTAAAAAAAAATTTACTTCAATAAACTTTCCCCACAAAATCAATTAACCACAAAGTGCAACTGGGCTGTTGGACCCTAAATGTAATGTACTGTCATAAAACAATGTATTGATTTATTAAAGAGTTATCTGTTTTGGGGCATTAACATATTTATGTCTTTGTCTAAAGTCAATTAATTTTTAATTCTTTTCATTGTATGGCTGTAATTCTCACTCCATTTTTCCACGTTTCTATTTCCAACATTGAATTTTGAAATTGGATTTATACCTTAATATAAGGGTACTGGAATTTGATTGTGCATATTGATTATATCCATTGAAATATATAAAACACTGGCTGAAACTGAATTATGGCTAAAATATCAACTACCTGATAATGAATTTATTGTTAAAAATGCCATCCTTTAATTGAACATTAATCATCTTTTGCCTGTGAAAATATTTGGCTGAGTTGCCAATTATTCTTTTCATCTTGTGGGTGCAGTTTGCCAGATGGCAAGAGACTTTTAAAGCTTTTGTTTGTTTCTGGACAACAGTCCGTAGAGACTTGCCAAAATGCAGATAGAAGTCAGGCTCTACATCAGTGTCATTGGTGATGTATGTGCATGTGGTATTCCTAGTGTCCAATGAGATGTAATTCACTCTTTGTATCAATAGTTGGGTGCGAGTGTAAAAAAAAAAGAAACAATAAAAACAACATCTTTAGAAAATGAGAAAATGTTTTGGATTCATACTTGAATTGCATTGCAGCCAGACAGCCCTACATTATATCTATCCTGTTTTCAAAACCCTCTCAGTTCCTATGACCCAGAGTCCCTGGACTTACAGTGTACCACACATGGAACTCCCGATAAGTCGACCTTTGAACTCATCATCATCTGATAGCTCCATTGATTCTGGATTTGATACTCCAACGATCTCTATCGCCATGAGTGTGCGTGGTGCAACAGGTGAAGGGAGTGATCCACTCATGTCTAATGCTGTCATCAGCAAGGGACACTACGTCCCTTCCACCAGTGCTTCTTTGGAAAGCATGCTGGTAAGTACATATGATTGACAAACGAATAAGGCAATGTCTAAATTGACGGTGCAGATGAAATACCTAACAAAGCTGGCACTAGCTAATTTCTCCTTTGCAACGATTTCATAGCATGGACAACGATGACAATTAATGTTTTGTTTTATACAGAATTCTAATGATTTTGATGTGAATGTGTTGCAGAGCCATTTGTCTCTGAGCCCAACTCCAGGACGCAGTAACATGCATTACTCCCTGGCTCCAACTCAGCATTCTGTTCAAGATAGTGGTTTCCATAACGATAATCCCACTCATCACACTCTGGGTATGTCTTATGAGTTAGTCTCAGAATAAATAATTGCATATATAGTTCAACTGACAGCAATTTTTTAAAGATGGCATAGTTAATTGGCATGTGCTGGTCCTTGCACTAGTTAGTTTTAAACATGCTCCACATGTGTATCAGTAAGGATTTGGTCATTAAGAGATTGGCAGAGAGAATTGTAGGTGTAACAAGATATCAGGTAGTGTGTGAGTTTCTATAGAGTCAATTTCCATCCTTGGCATGAAACACTTAGTAATTTTTTTCTTTTCATATACTGTTCCTGTATCTCTTAGTTATGTCTGATGGAGAGTCGGATCATTTCAGCTCCTCAAGCTCTCCTGAGGCTGTGGAGCTCTCCAGCCCTTCCCACTTGGATCATCATATCCGTACCCCTGGCTCTCTTCTTATACCTCCACCATCTCAGCAGCCGTCCCATTTCCCCTGGATGACATCTCTCAACCATTGCCAGATGCCACAGCCGAGTCAGCATGTTATCCAAGGTATGTTCTACGGTTTATTGCAATGAGTTTATTCTTTGGCATGTACAAGAATAAGTCAGCATCTAATCAATGTTGGTATATAGGTGAAGTGAAAATTGTTATCTATGTTAATCATCTGTTCCTATTAATTAAAAATTGTGGTTTATATGTGACAAGAATTTTTTTGAATGTATGTTTGTCCAACACAGTGAACACTATTTTTGTTATCGTCAAATCTATTATTTGATTTAAATTGAAGTGCCAATATTAAACCTTTCCCTTTCGTTTTTTTTTTTCCTCCCCCCCTTTTCTTTTTTTGAAAGATTGTGCAAAATGTGTGAAGAGATTTACGTCACTTATTTGCTTGCCTAAGAAAATGCTTATAATTAGCTTACTTTATGAACAAAAGAACACTATCTCCTTAGTGAACTCCTAGTACTGCATATGACTAATATATGTATTATTTTATATGGTGCATCATAATAGTGCTTGGTGGCAGTGGAGTGTTTTGAATCTTGTACTGATACTGTAGGTGGTGCAGTGGGAGGAGCGTATCCACCTTCCTCCTATGAAGGTATTTCATTTGGCAGAATCGTTGCCCTCCAGACTGGCCACCCCCCTCCGTCCATGGTTGCCCCCCACTCTGACAAGCTCCACATACCACCTCCCCAGCACCAGTTAAGACGTCATGTGGTGGGCATGGATATTGGTGGAGGACTGCCTGGCCGGGGATTCATTACACAGCCTCACTCAGGTCAGTTGTGGATGATTCTAGTTCTTCGCACATGTTATTGCCTGAACTTTAATTAGAGTTGTCTGTGGTGGGGCCCATGAATATTGCGATTTTGACTTCATTATACACTTTGAGGAAGTTCTTGAGTTTGTCCTTTGCCTTAATGCAACTTCATTGCTCCAAAAAATATATGAATTCTTTAGCTGTGGATTATTTAATGAAACTTTATTTTATATATATATAGCGAGTAAATCAGATGGGAAAAAAATTCGGAAAATTCGGATAGCAATTAGAAATTTTCCTGTTATAGCAAGTAATTGTGATTGAACAATACATGGGAATTAACCCTTTGGTGTGCTACCTTCGTTCTAGAAGAATGGATAAATATAGGGAATATTTACTACAGCTGTGGAGATGTTGGGACTCGTATGTTTTGATAATGATGAAGAATATCTGGCAATTAGAAGCTGTTCTTTTCATGGATTTGGAAATGAGCTAGATTGATTATCTTCAAATGAACATAGGTGAAGTGGAAGGTGGAGTGCAAATATTTATAGGACCTATTTCCAGCCTATAGCTACAACTTATAGAACTATAATATCAGGGATGGATTGGAGTTAGTAGAGGGACTTGCACTGCTTAAATCTGAACAAGCAGTAGTAACTGCTCCTGTCCATGAATGAACAAAGGATTGATTGTCATACTGTGCCAAGCTGAGAGTTACTACTATTCTCAGTTAAGGACTACCAATACTTTTGTCAAAGGACATGCATCCGTAATGCAGTTGTTCCAGGTTTGTGGAACACACTGATTGTGTATGGCCATAATGGCAAGTCAGCACTAATGTTGTATCATCCCAAGGCAATAGTATTTATAATAGTGAGTGAGGTTTGCAGCAGAACAAACTTTCATTCAGTAGTGGTTTTGCAGGATAAATGATGAAATTTGAACACAAAGCGTCCTGAATAGAATGTGTAACTCAACTCATTCAAGCTGCAAGTTCCTGGCTTTTCTTGACCTTTTGTTTCTGTAACAGTAGCTGCAGGTGTTTGTCATTTTAGTGCACTCATCTTATTTATGGGTATTTCTTGTGTGTGTGTGTGTGCTTCATGCATAATGAGAGATACACTTAATCATGTGTTTTTGTAGCATATAAAGTAATTTGGAGAGGGAATGCTGAAATACAATGATTTTCCAAACAAGAACTTTAAATACCTTGCCATAATAAACTAGTTTGTTTTGTTGTTTTTTTTGCATGTTTTCTATTTCAAAATTCTTATCTTATAGGAATGTTTCCCATCATTTGACTTCGGTGGTTGATTGTTGACTATAACTGGTACCCACTTATTTTCCCCCACAAGGTTGGCAACCTTACTGTCTCAAAATGCAATAACACGCTACTAAGACCGAAGATGCATTCTATAGCTGTGTACATGACTCTGTCTTGGCTTGCACTCTCAGAGAAATATCTGTGTTACCATTCATTTCCAGGACTTCTGTGTGTAAACCTTCACACCGCTCATTTCATTTATACTTCCATACAGTGTTTTGTTGCCTGCCCATTTATAGGCTGTAAGCATTTAGGCTTGAATGGGTTATTTGTTTGATGATATCACGGTATGTGAGGCCTGGTTCCAAGTACAGGACAATCTGATCAGTAATAGGTTACTGGGTATAAGGTGGTATGCTACTTGGATAGTGGTAGTTTGGTATGATAAAGCTTTGCTGCTTGGTTTGTGGTGTGCGTTTTGTTCTTGTTTTTGCATTTGAAGTGAATGCTACCACAATCTTCAGTTCAGTTGTGTTCTATGGACAGGAGTAAATATTTGTATTGTATACCAGTAGTATTTTAGGAATGTAGCATCATCTGTCAACGTAGTGTAGAATTATTGGGTGGTCAGTGTGGCAGAGGAGCTTGCCTGTCCCATTCAGAGCAGGTGTGGTGTTACATACTTACTCAGTTCCTAAAAGGATCCTATTGTTAGTAGTGAATAGAACTCCTGTGCTATCCTACTCTGGAATGTGATGGTGAAGATGTTCATACCAGTTGAAACAGGAAAGAAAAAGTTCTGTTCATTATCTCAAAGAAAACCATACTAAAAATTAAAAAAGGGTAAAAAAAATATTAAGGTCGCAAACTTAATTCTAGTTTGCTGAGTGCTGGTGCATAAGGATGAATGATGAATTTGTAAACTATTTATAAAAATGGATCTTGAGCAATTATTGATCAGATTTTAAGCAAATTGAGGAAATCATTTGTACCAAATATACGCACAAATGCAATCTTGTTTGAAATGAGGACTAGAGCACAGTCAAACTCTATGGATGTTTTATGCTACTAATTCCACTGGTTACTTAGTAACCTTTGCGTCAGACTCTACTAATGTCAAAACTGAGTGAACCACCCATTTGGGTAGGACAGTAGGTGGACTGGGTTGATCCCTTATTTTTCTTTCTGTCCTCCACTCCCCACCTACCCCTCCACACACTACACTCATGCAAGGTTTCATCTAGAAAATATGCTTGGTAGGAAAAGCTTCTGA
Organism: Lycopodina hypogea; assembly: GCA_963969325.1. NCBI lineage: Eukaryota > Metazoa > Porifera > Demospongiae > Poecilosclerida > Cladorhizidae > Lycopodina > Lycopodina hypogea. Next base: position 5,452,629 of record OZ017783.1, on the reverse strand, counting down.
TAATGAGCACCACAAAGTAGTTTCGAAATATTTCATAAAAGGTTGTCTTCTCCAACTAGAAACTTGGAGCTGCTTGAAGAGTGAGTGTCACCCACTCCCCAGTGGATGAAATCCTTCAAGATAATATCAACAGCTTGCCTGCAGTGTGCCTGTCAACCTATGCTGATTGGGTCAATAACCTGTTACAATTGAATGAGGTGTTTGGTTCAGAGTTTAAGTGCCTTTTAAATCTCCCTTTGCTACCGGTTCCCAACCAAAGCTCTCCTTTAAATGAAAAGTAGGGAACCATTCCATACACTCTCAACAGTATAGATATTATTCTTGAGCGTAATTATTTTTTATAGAGAATTTTACTATATAGAGTATTTTAAACCTTCGCCCCCACCCCTCTTCCTCATTTTTGTAGGCTCTGAAATGGTGTGTACTTGGAGTGGCCACCTCCCTCTGCGTCACCACAAGAATCCCACTTACTCTCCTCGTGTTTTCCTGGGAGGTGTACCTTGGGACATCACAGAGTCAGGACTGCTCCAGATATTTGAGGTTTTTGGGAGTCTTGTCATTGACTGGCCTGGCAAAGAAAGCAAGCACACTAGACATCCTCCAAAAGGTAGATACATTTTTTAAAAACACTGTTAATTGCACAGTAATCTTGTGGTGGTGTGACTTGCATACCAAGTCCGAATGAGTCTGGTTTATTTGCAATTAACCAAAAAAATATATTGATGTTTTTGAAGTCTGTGTTTTAATTTGTAATGGGTTTCTTGTGTAATCAATTTTATGTTAACTGCTGGTACTCTTCCAGGATATGTTTATTTGACATTTGAGAGCGAAAAGTCTATCAAGGGATTACTGATGAACTGCACTAGCGATATGATGGATGCCTCACAGTACTACTTCAAGGTTAGATGAGTTTGTCTTTATGAACAACATTGACCTCGTTCCTTCTGTCTTTCTTTTTATTTTTATTATTATTATTATTATTATTATTATTAAATTATAGTCTTACTTTCTTTATTTCTCCAATTTTTTTTACATGCTTTTGTTTGTTTTTTAAATTTTCTTTTGCAGGTGTCTAGTCGCCGTATCCGAAACAAAGAAGTGCAAGTAATTCCATGGGCATTGTCTGACAGCAACTCCATCAGGTGCCCCTCCCCCAGACTTGATCCGAGCTGTACTGTCTTTGTTGGGGGATTACATGGCCTCATCAATGCAGGTGAGTGCAAAGTTAGTACATTTTATGATTCTGTTGCAGTGAGATAGCTTTAGTTGTTGTTTTTAACAGTTGAATTGCAATGCAAGTGTATTTGCTTGGATATGAATATGTGCTGTTACAATCACTTATTGAAATCTACAGTGACCATTATCTGTTCTATTCTCTAGATATTCTCGCTCTGATCATGAATGATCTCTTTGAGGGAGTAGTTTATGCTGGAATCGATACTGATCGTTACAAATATCCAATCGGGTCAGGCAGGGTTACTTTTGGCAACCTGAAGAGCTTTATGAAGGCGGTTAAAGCTGGTTTCGTGGAGATTAAGACGCCAAAGTTCACCAAGAAGGTAGGTAACAATGGCGTGGAGTTTACATGCAGTATGAAGTACATGGAAAATAACAGTTAGCAAACAATACTTTGGTATGTGTATGTTAGGGTCTAGTTCTGTTTGTGTGATCCTTGGACTATATTGGTGACGCTACAGAATTATTGGGAATGGAGGGAGGGGTTTTAAAGGCCGCTAAAGTCTGGGATGACCATTAACAGCCAGAGGTGATTGCAATTAAATGTTTGAGAGAGTTGGTTCCCTCTCCTGCAAACTACAGCACAGCATAAGGAACATTTTACCGTTTTTTTTGATAGCAGCCTTGATTAGGTTTTCCCCAATTATGCTATTTTTTTTTACCAATTAAGCTTCGGATTTAAGTAATTATTCTTACATATAGGTGTCGGCTTTCATAGGGTATAAAAATATTCATTTCAAACCGGAGGTAAATTCATGAAGTGCCAAAAAAAAACAAACACCAAAGTAATCTTCCAAAGAACAGCTTTATCTTTCATTGAAAAATGATTGACCACATTTCAGCTACAGCTGACAGTGGCTGTACTAAAATCACTTGCTTGCCAGCACTGGACTTGTGTAGTTAACCCCCCGCCCCCCCCCCTTTTTTTTACCTGAAGTTACAGCAACTGATTTTACTAGCAATAGCCTGAAATGTTATTGTATCTCCCGAAGTTGTTCTTTACCACTTGTTATCATTTACCTATCAAAATAGAAGGAAAAGAAAACTCCAGCAACGTAGATATGTATATAGGTAGAGATAGATAGATTAGGAATTTAGGGGCAACAGGAATGAATACAATTTTAGAGAGAGTTGTATGATATCTGAAATATTGGGGAAATGAATATTGAGACATTTATAGTGACTGTCACTATATTTCAAATGTTTCAGCCATTATCTGTGGAATAAAAGGAGATTTTGAAGCTATCAGAATTGCAAAGTAGAATAAAGAAAGTGTATTTGTCAGTCCTCCTTTGACCTTTGTTTTATCATACCATAACAAGGTCTGATAGCTCCACATGTTTTTATTAACTATAGTGAATTTTACTGCTCTTTAATCAATATTTCAACAATTGTGTCGCAATTTCCTCCATCTGTAACCTTGAAGCTATTTTTTATGATCGCACAAAATTTTCATTTATTGTTTATTTCTGATTCTTTTTCTTTTTTATTTATTTATTTTTCTCTTTTTATTATTATTTGGGTTAAGGAACTCAGCATGGTTGCTCTTTCAACTGGAAGTACCAGTAAGATCTACACTAGAATGTAAGCTACAAGGGAAAATATCTCTGTAGGCATTGGTAATGCATGGTATCAAATTTTAGACTTTTACAGATAATTAGTGCATCATTCTCCTTATATGCCCCTATGAAACTTGGCAACTCCAAAATGAGCTGATCAATTTCAAACAGTAATGCCAGCAGGTCTAGGAAATGTTTTCTGGGGAAATACTTTGATTCGTGATTTTATCCATTAAACTACTCCCAGGCAGCTGTCACTCATGAATGCTTTTCTGTCAGCAGCATACCCTTTAGTTGTAATTGTGGTCAGTTCAATTACTTTATAGCAACTTTTAATTGGTGATTTTTATCCTCCGCGCGCACACACGCATTATTTATTCAAATTATCCTTTCCTACTTTTTTTTTTTATTTCCTGTTGCTCAGTTCAGTTTAGAATTATTTTGTTTCTGTATGTATTGGTACGTATATACTCTTAGGTTCAGATTGATCCCTATCTGGAGGACTCCTTGTGCACCATGTGCAGTCGTGTCGTTGGTCCTTACTTTTGCAGAGACTTCAAATGCTTCAAATATTTCTGCCGATCATGCTGGCAATGGCAACACTCAATTGATGGCTTCCAGTGCCACAAACCATTGACTCGCACATCGAAGACACCTCGCTCGATATGACTTACTCTGAGTATTTACAGGATAAGTTAATGAGCTGACCAAACATGCTGCTACCATTTATCGAAATCTTCTCTACTAAATATTTTCACACACTTCCTGGTGTTAATGCATCAAAAGAAAATTGCTTTTAAGAATGTCACTTAATTTTGTTGTTCACCCTTTCTCTCTAACTTTGTCTACTTCTCTCCTCTCTTTTTTTTTTTTTGCTGGTGACGTTCTGCTACACTTTTGCAGTTCCAGGAGGCTGGTCATTTCATGATGAGCGTTGCACTTCTAGCCAGTACTCTGACCATTCTCTCTCTCTCTCATTTTCCCCCGCCTGCTTGCCAGGTTCACACAGGTAACATTAATAATGACACATTCTTATTCCACTATTGAGCTTACTTTTTATCCTCTATGGTAGCTTTAAAAAAAAACAAAATAAACCCTGGCATCCCAATTTTTAAGTGCCTACTATTATTAGCCATACTTTTAAAAATAAAAAAGAGGAGGAAAAAAAAAGCTTATACCCACAGCAAATGTAAGAAGCTAAATTGCTAGTAAGCTGCTGAGTTGGTTTTTTTTTGTTGTTAATTATCTATCAAACAAACCCTTCACATCATTTATCTTGTGTGCTTTTTTCATTATCTTTTTTCCCTTTTACTCATTTTATGTCATTTACTATTACCTATCTTATTCTCATGATAGTTAGCTCTTGAGGAAAGATTTGGATACAGTAGAAGGAATGATGGAATTTAATGCTGACTTGTTAATATGTTCTAAGGAATTGATTGAACACCTTTTTTTATTTTTAAAACTTTAATTATTATTATTTTTGTTGTGATTTTGGTCATGCCACTTCAATATTAGTTGAACTACTTACTATGATCACTATCCGCTTTATGTAAATAACATTTTGATTCATGCTGAAGTTTGTTGAGAGTGATATGTTACCATTTACTAGGGCAATGGAAAGTAATTTTATATTACTTATACCCTGAAGGCTAATTAGTAATTGGTGAAGGAGAAACAATTGTTTTCAATTAGACAAAATCATAAATGCATCTAGTTCTTGATTGGGGGGGGGGAGTTCAGGACAAGTAATATGAAAATGCTTTCCCGTTATAATTTGACAGCTGGGCTGTATCTGATAACTTATTGGTACTGTATGAATGCAGATAAGCTATTTGGGAGAAAACATTAGTATTCATATTCATGAAGTGTAGGGGTAAAAAAAAAAGAAGAAAAAGAATAGTTTTCATGTATAAATTCATGTGTGCACATCTCTAGTGTCAAATTTCTGTTCAAAGATTTTTTTTTGTTTAACCAACTACAAATTTCAATGGAATTATTTCCATCACATTCAGGACCAAAAAAAAATTTTGTCAGACAGCTTAGCAAAATCCTGGGACAGGTATTATTGATGTACTTTTAAATCAAACAACAATCCAGGTGCATCCATTGCAATACAATACTTGTGGGTGTGATAATAATTTGCTGCTCCTCAACATGCATTGATTGACTTATCCCATGAAATTTATTAGGCCTGAAGCAAAAGTAGGAATACACAAGCTACTATTGTACTAGAGCATAAAGCTCACTAAGCAGATTCTAGATACACTATGTGTGAGACCATCCTCTTTCCCATGCCTTGCTTGTTAGGATGTGACAACATCAAGAGTGCAATGGTAAATTGTTGCTCTGCAACATTTAACATCGGCAATAGTGTTCAATAAAGGACCAGCTACAGCCAGATGTGTTCGTTTGGGTGAAGCAGATTTGTGAATGAGTAAATTTCCATCCACAAACTGAAAGTTGTCTTGTGTTGCTGCAAAACTGGCTGCTTAACATTGAGGTTCCCCTGTCAAAAGGGAGATCCTGACTGCTCTCATGCATATGGAGAATGCTGGGGTGTATATTCCAATATGTCAACTTATAATCAAAATGAAAAATAACAATCAAATCCCAGAAAGCACAATCTGGCAAGAAATTCCACAGCTGAAGTAATTATTACCACCATTACTAACCAGACAGCCAACTTTTCTTGTGCAACTGAAGAGTGAGACATAGTTGATGAAGTAAAATATCACATTTTTAAAGAATGGAAACCTCAGCAATCACTCAAAAGGAGACAGAACTGCTTACACAATAGTTACTAGCATTTGATGGTTTGAAAATAAAATTTATATTGAATTTTAGCTAAACTCGAAAACCGAGTCAATACTGCTTTGTACTTGATTTTTTGGCAAAAATATTTATTTGGAATTTTTTTTTTGCTTGATCAAATTTGGCATCTGTGATATTTGTTACCCACAATGAACACTGTTGTCTGGCGTGTTGCCTCACGCTAAGATTCTTATTGTATTGCTACGATCTCATATTCTGAATGTTTTGTTTGTGATAACCATGTATTCCTTGTCTATTGTGCACTTTTTGAAGTTGTCTTACTTTTGTTCAAGTTCTGACTTTGCAAGTCTTGAACAAGATTCTGTTGTCAAGTTGATAACCACAAGCATACACATGGATCCTTGGGAGAATTTGATGCCACCAACAATGATTGGACATCCTATGCTGAACGCTTGGAACTGTATTTTATGGCTAATGATATCCACGATGCAGGTAAACAGCGTGCTATCCCGCTAAGTGGATGTGTTGCAGAAACTTACCGCCTGATCAAGGATCTCATAGCCCCAAACAAGCTGACTGACAAGTATTTTGCTGTCTGGTAAAGCTGATACAGGATTATCACCATCAACCACCCTCAGTTATTCAGAGATTCTACTTGAATGCTCGGGTCTAGAAAGAAGGGGAGACTGTGTCAGAATTTGTGGCTGGTCTCCCTCAATTATTGGAACATTGCTAATATGAGGACACACTGAATGACATGTTGAGGGATAGGCTCGGCTGTGGGCTCCAAATTTAAGGTCTTCAACAGCGACTACTTGCTGAAAAACAGATTTAAAAATTTAGAAAGCTTTAGAAATAGCACAAGCTATAGAAGCTGCTAAAAAACATGCTAGCGACCTACAGTCCAAACAGCTCTCCAAGCCTGAAACATTTCTGGCCCTTACAAAACCAGCAGTGTTCAATCAACAACCTGAATGGCTCAGAAAGCCTTGCTACAGTGTGGTGGGCACTATCAGCATCAAGACTGTCCTTTCAAAGGACAGTCTAATGCAAAATAAAGAGAGGACACATTACAAAAGTTTGCTGTGCCATAGCAAAAGCTGGAAACTTTAATAAACCTATTCAACAACAACCAGATAATCAAGAGGAAGACAGTCCAGCTGATGTGCTTGAGGATGCAACCTATTCCCTTTACAACACATCAGCCAAAAATACTAAACCAATTATGGCTGATGTCATTGCAAACAACAGAGGTGCAGATAGAGGAAGACACAAGTGCTTCAGCCTCCATAATCAATGAGAACACAAATTGGGGAGAAGGAAAATTTTACCTTCATTCAAAACAAATTCGAAGACCTCCAGACCTGCACAAGGATAGTTGTTATACTTAAAATAGAGGAATCCAAAAATGTAATATACTTGTGATAATCAATTCAACAACAAAATCTTATTCAAAACTAGCAAGTAAGAACTTAAACAAAAGTAAGAATAATGTTGGGCATAGACCTTTCATGCTTCACACATTCAAAGTCATATGCCAAAACCTTCCACTGTGGCAATACAGGACAACTGTAGGAATGTTATTTACCCCAAGGCATTTAAGAGTCCCACACAAGGTGTGGGTACCTCTGCTAGTTTATGATATGCTGTGAAAGTGTAAAAGGATATATAAGTTCACATGTGGCTCATTTCTAAAGGGTTTCATATTTTAGATGCCAACAGAAGCTGTATGAGTTTGTGATGTACAATAGATAGTATGATCCTTTCTATTTGATGATCATCCCAGAGTGAGGCCATAGAATTGTTAATCACCAGTATGTGATGATGATCCATGCTGTACAGGCACACTGCACTATCACATACACCTCTAGGATTCTTATTCCCATAAGGAAGAGTATAAACTGAATCATTCATATGATTGGCATAGAGAAGACTTGGACAAAACACAAGTCAAAGGGATCCAAACCTTTAAGTATCCAAATGACTGTCCTCAACATGCACTAATGCAAGTACTCCTTCAGTTGGAATGAGAGATGTACTCAAATCAGCCTGAAGAAAATTTCCAATCAAATAATTATTAGCTTCAATAACTATGTTCTTCCGTTTCTCAAAATCCCTCTGTTAGATTTTAACCAAACTTTTAGGGATGGAGGAGACCCACCCTGAGATGGTTTTATGCCAGGTGGCATGTCTGGGAAAATACAGATCTATCTGTCTGTATGTTTGTACCATCATTCCAGCCAAATCAGTAAGTGAATTTCTTTGAAACTCGGCATGATGATAGGTTTCGACCCAACTTAAAACTTGGGCCAAAAATTCCAAAAAAAAAAAAGGTTACCATGGTAACGAGAAAAAGCCAAAAATGGTATTTTGGCCACTTCTCTCTTAATAATACATCTTCACCATCACCTTTCTTACTAGCAAGACATGTTCAACTACTGGATTTTATCCTATATTGGCCGGGCAACGCCGGGTATATGCTGCTAGTGACATATACAATATGAGTGTCAAACAGAGGTCCAGTAAGGTGCCCAATGGCCTTACAAAAATGTGAAAATCCATTTTTGTAATGTGCAATATATTGATCCTACTTTTACTTTTTGGTCTTATTTTTGGTCTTCAGGATAAAGTGTTAAAATGTTGGTCTTTCAGGACAAAAACCATTGAATTGCAAGCATACATATATCTCCAGGCTTCCTATTCTTATAAACATTATAAACTGTCATTGACAGAGAAAAAAACTTGGGCAGTACACTACCTAATATGGATTCCTTTGTTCCTCAGATATTAACCTAATGCATTTAAATATGAACAAAAACAAGTACTTGAGTCTACAAGCACCTGCTGAAGGATTCCAGTGTAGCACTTACTCCTCCAAAGAAAACTCTCAAATAAAATGACTGGTCTTGACAGTGCAATGATGAGATCACACAAGAATTTTATGAACTCAAGACATCAGCATTTCCAACACTGCAGGTGCGAAAGTAATGGTTGTCAGGCTTGCATGCAGTGTAACTAGGGCATTTCCCAGACAACTAAGTCAATAATACATAATGGCTTAATTTTCAACTTGTGACCTCTCAACTCACAACTGCAAAAAAAAAAAAAAAATATATATATATATATATGTGTGTGTGTATATTAGCAAACATATTATGTTGACCTTTTCTGTACTGTAGTCAGTCTGTGGCACCCACTATATATCTGTTATCAGCAAGATAACAGAAATTTTTGAGGTTCCTAAAACATCAACATTTTGTGCTTGGCTACAATTTTTCCAGTTGTATGCATTAGACATCAGTCCTGGTTCAAAAACCAGCTGGAACGACAATTTGTGACAAATTCTCTTCTGTCAGCCTGTGGCAATAGTCTGACAAGTGTTGTAAATTTAAAATAATTTTTACATCTGTATTGGACAGAACTTCTGACAGGCAAAGTCTTCAGGCTAGATTTTTCTTTGGAATAATTGCTTTCACCACTCAAGATCCCAGATACATGTATGAGCTCTTCAATATCATTATGTTCCGAACTGCCTCAAACTTGTTGATACTTTGGCTGTTTTTACAGTGAATACCTTCAATCCTGTTCTTTGCTTTATTCATTTTACAGCATTTCTTCCTTTACAAAATGTCATAATAAGTAGAATTTTTCAAAATACTATTTTGTTCTAGATTAAAAAATGAATTTCTTAAGGTAAAAACAGAAATATTATATTTAGTTGGTTTGCACTTCCCATAAAACATATTTACAAAATATGCTTATTAACTTCCTTGCCCCACCTCCTCTCTCTCTCCACACACACACACACACACACACACACACACACACACACACACACACACACACACACACACACACACACACACACACACACACACACACACACACACATTTACAAAAAAACAACAACATAATCCAATGGTAAAATTTTGAGCTGCTTTCATTTGAATAAGTACAAGATCTTGAAATGGTTCGGAGATTACTTCTATGTTTCATGCTGACATTGACCTGAGCAACACCCGCTATTTGCTCACTGTTCTATCATGATATATATATATATTTTTTTTTTCTTTTCTTTTCTGGTTAGTAAGTACAGTTTGCATGTATGTCTGGGTATGAAGGCTAAACCCTTGGACCAAAAGGAACAAATATCTCAAGGAGAAAATATATATATATATATATATAAAAATAATAATAATAATTGGTTATAAGTTAGAGCCTTCCAGGGGAATAATCCCCCCCCCCCAAAAAAAAAAAGAAAAAAAAAGAAAGAAAGAAGAAGCATAGCCCTTATACTAAATAGGAAATCCTGGGTTCAAATTCACGTCTGGGCTTTCCCTTTTCTTTTTACCTTTACCTTTCTTTCTTTTTATCCTTCAATCCTTCCCTTCTTCAATACTTTTGTCCTCCCCTCCCCCATTTTCATTCCTTGTTTCTACCTTCCCCTTGTTTATGCTAACTTCATTCACTCTTACTGTGCAAACGTAATACAAAAATCAATAACTCAAGTGAGTTTCAATCTGTTGGAAACAATCTGACCTTTCTAAAAAATCAATGGGAATGCTGCATGCCTACTTATAAGCTCATTTTATTTGAATTAAGTACAAGGTATAGTGTTAACAGTAGTTTCTATAATGTTATGTGTTGACATTGGCCCGGGCAATGTCAGGTGTATGCTGCTTGTCTAATCTATATTTTGGTTTGTAAGTATGTTTGTATGTATGTATATGTGTGTCTAGGCATAATGACCAAACCCTTGGACCAAAAGGAACAAAAATTCATGGGTTCGCACCTAGCACCCCGGGAATGGTTTTAAGGCCAACATTTTTTGGGTGCCACAAACCATGGTGAGGAAATAAGGAATTCAATTTTTTTCCTTTAAAATAAAACAAAATAAGTCAAAAAATTGGTCTCTAGTTAAGAGGGTTTTTTTTTAGGGGAATAATACAGGTGGAAAACCCCCCTATAAAAAGCAGTCCAACGGTTAAGGTACAATCTATCAAGCAAAATATCCTGGGTTCAAATCCAGGTGTGGGTTTTTGTTGTTTTTTTTTCCTCTTCCAGTATTCCTTTTATACATCAATCCTTTCTTCTTCCCCTCCCTCCTTTTTCCTTGCTTCTTTTTATCTTTCTCCTTACTTTCCTTTTGTTTATACTAACTTTGTCATCGTTACTATGCAAAATACATACACACACACACTCACAACCCAAGTAAATTCCAAACTCATGAATATAATTGTTGGTAACCTACCTTTAAGCATTACACCATGCCTCCAAACAAACTGACTTTCTAAAAAATAATGGGAATGTTGGTTGCAAGCCTACTTATGAGCTGCTCTTATTTGAATGAAGTACAAGGTTTAAAAATTGTAATTTAAATGGCTTCTATAAAGCTTCATGTTAACACTGGCCCGGGCAATACCAGGTATATGCTGACAACTGACAGAACCTGGTCCTCCATTTCATTCAACTCCATTCCTTGCTAGGCAAAACATACTTCACATAGGACACTCCATAAATACCTGCCATATCCTTCCATGACGTGAAAAAAGGGAAAAACTATTCTACTCTTAACAAGGCTTGATGTTCAAGCATAACACAGAGTAATCAAAGTGATGAACAGTTAAGATAACTTGCATGAGTCATCACAAGAACATCGTTTTACAGACTAGGTAAGGTATGTACATGTTCATATAAAATCTTATTCATTAGATGACGCATGTTAATTGGGACAAACAATAGAATTGATTGTAGGGCTAGGGCTAGGTTCACAACCAAGAGGCTGTTACCAAACATTACCTCCATTGAGACGTGGTCACTGACATAATCTTAACTAGATAAACATTAGGTAGCTCACAGGACAAGAAATAACTTTAATATATTGATATCCAGCATCACTGGAAATAAAACTCAAAAAATATCACAAATAGATATCACAAATAGATTTCAAATGATGTAGTGCAGTGTGGAGAAGAAGAGAAGGTTGACAGTTTCAGGGCATAGAGAGTTGCAGCTCCAAATTTAGTCTGTGCATTGAGCAAGAAACACCTGAATAAGTGTGAATGGTTACAAGTAGCAGAGCATGCAGTCATTCTTATGTGGTAATTTCCTCTATCATAACTCTTGATGGTTTTAGAGGGAGATAACCAAACGTGGAGACAAATTTGTTGAGACAGGCACTGCGATGTTGGTAATGGTTTCCTCGTTTTCTCAGTCCAGGTCTATCTCCCAAAGCTGCAGCATGAAACCAAAATAAAGGTACAATAAAGTGACAGGATTCAATTTATCACATTCAAAGTTACAGCAAGTGTTTATAAACATCTACATCCTGTATCTGGGTAAACAATGGTGTGGGTTACAGGAGTCTATTGGTTAGATCCATTTACATGTCATACTATGTACCTAACATATGAATGTATGGAACAAGGAGAGCTTTAGGAACAAGAATATGCCAGTTATCATGTTGTAGAGGTGTGCACCGCTAAGTTATGGCCATTCTTGTGCAGGTTCTCCCAGGCATAAAGTTAAGTTATACTTAAGCTATAGAAGGTATTTTGTACTTCATAACATCTCACAAGTAGATGCTGATCACATTATTCAACATTTTGTGACAAAACATTAAAAAAAAAAAAATTGTTTTATTGCTCTAATATATGCATAAAATAGCATGCTTTATGCCAAAAAAAAAAAAAAGAAAGAAAAGAAAAGAGAAAGGATGTTCATGTCTGTCTGTCTGTCCATCTGTGATGCACAATGTGTTCACAAACGAAAATAATACTTTCCGAGGTTGCAGGTATATGAAATTTGGCATAATGATAGGTGGTGGCACAGTCAATGCCCATTCTCTTATAATTCTGCAAAATATAATTTTAACTGAAATAATTAGCATTTAGTATAATTTTGTTCAGTTTTTCAGTCAGTGATCAACTCACCGCACCCACTTAATTTCTGTTTTGGAGGGTTCTGAAGTTTTCACAGTGCCTCCCAGGGATTCCAACATTGCCCAAGTTACTCTCCTGGTCAAACTGTGCATGCAAGCCAAGTTTCAGGTCTCTAGGTAAAAGGGTTTGACAGTACATAGGTAGATACACACATACAATATTCAGAGTTCAGCGCAGTGAGTTCATCGAAGGTGAATTTACAAGCTTGGGTATGGCGAGTGAAGCAAGTTCACCGGCTAGTGCCAAAAAGTGAAGAAGAAATGTTAATATTGGCTGAAAGTGTAACTAATCTTTTGTATTATGTGTGATAAGACCCAATACACGATACAAAATTTGCTGAGTGAATCACCTCCAATAAATTATCAACTGGCATTGCATGTACTGCGAAGCAATCACCAGAGGCTTTGATATGGCAGAAAGCCAATGAAGCATGACCAGAATTGCCAGCCCAAGAGAACAGTGAGTGGTAACTTGTAGTTCAGGTTGATGATTCTGAAACCAATCCCTACCTTATTAAATGGTGTGCGGGTGAGAGATGGCATGCTCATCCCTCATATAGATGTGCTGTCAACACAGCATATCATGTAGTTTTGCATGTGTCTAGCTGCAGCAGTCAATGCCTGAACACCAGTGGGACAGATATACAACACAGCATATCATGTAGTTTTGCATGTGTCTGGCTGCAGCAGTCAATGCCTGAACACCAGTGGGACAGATATACAACACAGCATATCATGTAGTTTTGCATGTGTCTGGCTGCAGCAGCCAATGCCTGAACACCAGTGGGACAGATATACAAGTAGATGGAATATCGGATTGTGAAACTTGATAAACTTGAACTATTAAGAATATGTTTCGTTTTTAAATGAATTACCATTTCATCATGATAACATTTCAACATGTGTATTTAATGACACCATTTAGTTAACAATGAGATATAATTGTGTTTGTTTCAGAATGAACAGATGCATAATTTGATGGGGGTGGGGGGTTCATCCCAAACGAATCTGGAATGCAACCATTTATACATACACCAATGAATGGCAATTCAGAATGATGGGAGTAATGTTGAAATGGTTTGGTAAATCAAGGAAGGTATGATCAGCTAGGGCTAGAGCATAATTGAACTTGGGCTACTTTACTTGATAGTTGCAATCATTATTGTTATTCTAACTCATAATACTTAAGGATATTTTAAATCAGCATATTTCTGTAGTGATTATTATCTTAATGCTGTCTATTTATTGCAAGAAGTGTCTGTTTATTATAAATACTTTACCACATCCAGCTAATCATGCATTTTTATTCCTATATAATAACACTAAATCGATGTTGTCCTTACATCATGCTGGCCTTGCATTTTATTCCCTTTCTACTTGTGGCGAACAGTCTAGGAACACTTGGAATGGTGAGAGAGGGGAGGGGGGGGGGGGGGGGGGCAGGATACATCCACAAGTTTTGCTCAAGAATGAATTTTTAACTAATTGTTTACTGTTCCGAAATACCAACGTTTATTATTACAACTAATTGGTTACAACCAAGTGTTTTTACTGTCAGTTACAACTAAGTACTTTTTACTGTATAGAAACTTAAAATTTGTAAATCTTACCACAACTTTAAACTCACCTTAAGTGTTCTAAATAATTATTTTTCCTGGTCTAAAACACTTATGTTTTATAAATATTATAGTAATTATTTGCCACAGGTGTTAGTGCGGGGAAAAAAGTGACATTTTAAGCTAAGTAATAGGAGCCGATGCACTGAAAAAAAGCAGAAAAAGCAGGGACAAAGTTAAGCTTTACATGTATTTTTGTTAAATGCTAGTTCATTGCATGATTTTCAAAAAGGAAGTGGAAATCAGTAAATAGTATGCAGTATCCTAGTGTTGTGGCGTTGTTTCAATTCCAAAATGTTCCCTAAACCACACTGAAATTCAGACTGAAAGATTGCATGAACCAAATAAAAGAGAGAAAGAGAAATTAATCCAGCGTAAGTAGTATATTAGAGTTATTTTGACATGCAAATATTGCTTCTAAATATCATTCCACTGGATACTGCAAAATTGCAAGGAATCCAGAGATTTTTTATCTGAAAACTGGAAAGGATTTAAAGAAAAATATAAATTTTAGTTTTAGTTAATGAAATACTTTCCTAGTTTTCTAGAGTGGATATGTGGTTGAGTGATGATTGCATGGCCATTCTAGGCTGGATTAATGGAAATAGCCATATTGAAAATAAGGAAAGGATAAAAAAAAGAAGAAAATAAAAAATATATATAAAGTTTTGCAGGGGTTGGTTTGCATGCACAGTAGAGCTCACAGTCAACCTGCAGCCACAGGGATAACAAAAGTTTATTAATATTAAAAAAAAAACAGAAAAAAGGGAAAAGAGAAATTTAGGAGTAAGTAGTAGCTTGGGTGAGGCTGCATCCAGAGTTCCAATCCCTTCTCATCTTTTCATGAAAACGAGATATTCTTTGAACTAAATGGGAAATTCCTTGTTTTCCCTCACTTTTTAATATTGTCTGAAACCCATCTTTTAAAAATGGTGTGAGGGCTTAGTATGATTAGGCACTAATAGTAAATCAAATATAAAAATCGTATGTTGCGATTAGCTTTAACCTTGAACAAAAAGATTTGTATAAAATCACCAATATCTTCAGTATAGGTGATTGCATTTAAGTCATTTTTAGTGTCTTTTTTTCTTATGTCAAAAATAGGAACAGGTTTTAAAATTAGTACCAGTCAAGGACCCATCTCCTTATCAGAAAGATTTTGGGATCTGAAACTGAAGATAAAGTCAAGATTGGTCAAAAGGAGATGAAGGCATCAATATGAAATTATTAAAAAAAAAGTGATAAAAATGAACAGGTGTGTTTTATCCACCTGATTGGAGATCACGTAAGACAGAAAGGTCATGTTATCCATGCTGAAGGAGACGAAGATATAGATATTGTGAAACAGCCATTACAATATCATCATACATTACAATGTCATCATACATTATAATGTCATCATATATTACAATGCCATCATAAAAGTCAACAATCATCACTGGGGAACACCGTGATCTGTTGGTCCTGCTATTGCACCTTGGAGTAAAGGTTTGCAAGGATCTTCACTTTTGATATGACAAACACAAAGAAAAAACCAGATGTGCACAACACCCACACTCTGAAAGAGTTACTTGATGATGATGTCGGCTCTGTTCATTGTTTTACCATGCATTTTCTGATTGTGACACTACTTCAAGAATATTTGGGTTAGGCAAGAATTCTCTCTTTAAAAAAATCATTGGTAACTTCTTCATGCATGCTTGTTCAAGATCTTCTGTAGACCAAAGGCAGACAAGGTCATTATAGAAAGAGTAGTTTCAAAGTAATGGCATTCTTGTTTAATGGGACCCAATCACAGGATCAAGAATCATTACAATATGGTTTCTTTTGTAAGAAAGTGACCACAAAAAAGACCTTCGCGAAACCCAAAAGATTGCCCCCAGCAACCTCAGTCACAAACCCTCACTCTAGGCAGACTTACTTACAAGTCATGCATTGGATGGGCAAGAATGATGGCAATAATCGTACTGAATAAGGTTGGGATGTACAAGGAGACAAATTGTTCCACTCATGATGGACAATAGTCCAGCACCAGACAAACTGCTCAAAATGATGTGACACAGCTGCTCCACACCATGCACTTCACTGAAATGTACCTGCATAAAACATGGGCTTGCATTTACCACTGCTTGTAGGCACTGCCAAAATGGCAAGTATGACCACATGACTCAAGGGATTGCTTCAGGTGATAATGAAATTGAAGACTAAGACACTTACATTTAAATTTTTTAAAAACAACATGTCATGATGTCGTTTGTGAAATCATGTGATTTGTATAACTTCAATATTGTTTCAGAATCATACCTTCAGCAGAATCATTAATATTGTCAGTCATATTAATACTTAAAGTGGCGAAAATTCAACAGGAATAAGAATCATTTAGATATTACTTTAACGATCATGCCAGTGTGCCTGTTGCTGCATGGAATTGGTGTAACAAATTGAATAACTGGTTCAAGAAAGTAAAATAATATTTTCTGGTAGTAGCTTGGTAAAAACATATGTAGGTGCTGAAATTCATACTTTTACATTAATATTTGCTGGCCAAATCAGACCCATAACCACATCCACATAAGGGTAATAACATTCATGTTCACATGGAGACCACATGACAAATTTAAGCCTGATTGGTCCAGCAGAGCAACAGCATGTGGTCTCCATGCAATCAGAAGAGTGTTATTAACCACCTGTGGGTGTAGCTATGTGTGCTTTGGACCTATCTGACTGTCTTTATTAATATTTATGAGTGTGGCTATCCATACACACAGAAGGTTATTAATATTTTCCTGGTGTCACAGAGACCATATGCCAATTTCAGCCTGATCGGTCCCATGACTAATTCTTGTCAAGAAAAACAACTTCCAGTGGGGAAGGTCTAAATGCCACTCAGGTACTTGGAGTCTGCATGCCAAATTTCAGCCAGATTGGCTCTATAATGAGCTTTTAGCTGTCAAAACAACTTCCTGTTGGTGTGGCTATCACAAAACCACATCCACAGGTTATTGATAACACTCACCTGGGTACTTACCAACACATACCATATTTCAGCCTGATTAGTCCAGAGGTTTGGCAGATAGAACAACTTATGCATGCACACACCCAAACATAGCCCTCATTTATAAGTAAATGATAGTCATATTGTTTAAGGTTAAATTTATACACTTTCTGATGGTGCAATTGGCCAACTTTTGATAGTTATTATTCAAACCTAATACTACAGTAAAAACACCATCAAACCTTTTCTTGCAGGGATCAAATTTCATTTTGACCCAACTAAAGATATTTAATCCAGTAATAAATGTCCTCCAGTAAAATATGTACTCCAATAACACATGTCCTCAGTAAGATACATCCTCCAGTGGTACATGTTCTCCTGTAAGCTATGGCCTCCAGTAAGATATATCCTCCCCGTAATATTTGTCATCCAGAAAAACATCCTGTAAAATGTCATCCTCTAAGACATGACCTCCCTTAAGACATGTCCTCCAGTAAGACATATCCTCCCATAAGATATATCCTCCAACCAGAAATGACCTCCCATGAGAAAGGTTCTTCTGTAAGACATGTCCTCCCATAAGAATGCCATCCTGTAAGACATGTTCTACATAAGACATGTCCTCCTGTAAGACTATTTTGTGACCATAGCCCACTGAAGATGGGCCTAGCAAGCAACGCTGCCAAAGGCAGCGATTGTGTGCTAGTCTTAATAACTGTCCTACCAAACTAAAACCCACCCACAATTCATTCGACATAAGCAACCTTTCTCCTTATGCATTAATTTTCATTCACTAACATATCATCCCCCTCCCCCCCCCCCCACCCATTCCACCATTTCCAAAAAAAAACTCTTTTGTTTCTAGTCTTACACTTAACACACCTACCACTTCCACTAAAAAAAAATAATAAATTAAAAAAAATAATAATAATAAATAAATAAATGAATAAATACTTAAATAAATAAAAACACAACCAACCCCCCCCCCCCCCCCCCATCCCCCCCACTCCCCAACTTACATTTGTCAGTATCAAGGATTTCAATTGTTTTCCTCTCTTCTACAGTGACAACTCCACTCTGAGAACGTCCTATATCCTGCAGGAATTTGGTGACTACGACACTCAACAAAATGTCTTCGCAGTTCATCTCAGCATTCACATAATCCAGAATTGACTTGGGAATCATGTCTGGGTCAAAGTACAGTTCCAAATAGGCTTTGTGCACGAAACAGCCAGTCATGAGCATGATGCTGTAGTGATCCACCCAGCTGCCAAAGGAGGATTTAAAAGACGGATTGCGCCGATGAAAGGCATAGACCAAGGACTTATTTTCATGTGAAATTACACTTCTTTCTTCAAACCCAACCACTTTGTTTCTGAAATTCTGTTGGAAAAGGTGAAAATATTAGAAAAAGAATCAATAACTTCATATCAATCCTGTAGCAATAGAGAACTTTTATTATTACATCACAAACATTTAGCCACACCCACTCATAGTTACTAGGAACCATGAACTTATGAGCATTAAACATTCAATAAGTATAGTATCCTAAAACTTACTGAATTTGGTAAAAATATTTTTTTCTATTGAGTAATGTTCAGGTAAATTTGGAGGTAGGGATAAGTCTGAATTTGAGCTAGTTCTTCTCATGCTTCAGAATTGTGTGGTAGAGGACTGGTATATCTCAGGGCCAAGGTGTACTTGGAGCATCCAAACATTGTAAGCCAGACAGACTACTTTATGCACCAAATATCAAGCACTGGTGGAAGAAATTCAAAGGTGCTCATACTTGGCCAGTGAGCATACGCAGATAATGGATACCACTTTAGGTCAAACATCACTATTATCTGCATGAACTGTTAGCTACCTAATGGAAGGGCCCCATTGTTTCTCAGCTGTTGTAGCATCCACAGCACTTCAACTAAAGCTTGAGCTTCTTTATGTGGTTTACTTGAGAAAGTGTATCTGTGATATACATATATACACATACCTGCCACACTTCAAAGCCAAATCGCATATCCTCCTTGTCAACCAATCGATCATCATCACTTAAACACACACCTATCAACAACAAGATCAACAACAACACTAATTAAAATAGTCACAACTGAAGGGAAAATGTAGTAACCAAGGATCTTACTATATTTAAAATTATTTTAAGTGAATATTATTATCTTCTCCTAGTGATATTCATTTTAATCTCATTTAAATTATCCTAATTATATCTACCATATATTGCACCATTTTGTAGTGGTTTGTTACAGTCAGTATATCAGAGATCAAAGATAAAGAAGCTTGCTTATACAGCAGGCCTGGTAAGAACCCACGGCCCCATTAATCACAATACCAAGGCTCAGGAAAAACTCCAGTTAAACCAGCAGTTGATACCCCAAGCCAACCAGGGAGCCTTTCACATCAGCCTATTACTGAAGATGTAATGCTATTGCCTATTGCCTATGAGAAAATTGAAGAATGGTTCCCTGTAAAGTTGCCTTGTGGGTCAAGAGAATTAGATGTTAAAAAATTAGCATGTGTAATCAAATGAACTCTGAACTGATAATACACCTTGTACATTACTTATTATTCATGTGCTTTCTGTGGGGTTGGGATAAAGGACTCTTTCTAACTGGGTTTGTGATTTAGTCGATCTGTACTGTATTGATAACAAGGACTGAGTGTGTCCTGAGTGTTGTTTTCTTTTGTGTGATTTCTTTTGTATTGAATTGGGAACAATATTATTATATACCAGTGAGACTTGGTCTCACTACGCATGCATTGTGGAGAAAGTGGTTCAAGCAAACGATCATCATGCTTGTAGCCAGCTTCTCCATTTTGTCCCAAGATATTTGAAGTTGCCCAAAGGTGAAACTAGGAGTAAAAGTTTATCATTTGCATTAAACAAACAGATTAGAGATGATCTCATTGATGATACCATAGTTTCAGGTTCCAATTTTGTTCAATCAAAAGAAAACCTGAGGACCCATTGAAGTTCAACTTGAGGATCCATTGAAGCTCTTAGCCAATAGAGTAGCCTGCAAGCTTGAGGATGGCAATTTCAAAGGTACTGCTAAATTCACCAGTGGTGATGATACTCTAGCTGAACACTGCTGCTAACCTGGTGGCTCTTAAACGAAAACACCCTGAGAAAAACCCAGACACCTATATTGGCAACACTCCAGATCCCAATGTTATTTTTTATTTACCAGCTCTGCTCAGGAAATAAAGAAAGCAATCTCCTCCTTTCCTAATGGCTCAGCAGGAGGTCCTGATGGCCTCCATCCACAACATTTAAAGAACATGACTGGACCCTCTGCAAAGGAAGGTGGCCAGATCCTACTCAGAGCCTTGTGTTCCCTCATCTCACTCATCCTGTCAGGAAGGACTCCTCCCGAGATTAGTCCACTTTTTTTTTTTGGTGCTTTCTCATTGCCCTGAGAAAGAAGGATGGAGGGATTAGACCTATTGCTGTTGGGTGTACATTGAGAAGAATTACTGCTCAGTGTGGTAGTTGTTGTTTTTGCCTCGTAACAAATGCCAGAGTGGTTAGCACCTCGCCAGCTAGGATAAGGTATAGCCAGAGATATTGATGCTGCTGTACATGCCACCCTTGCTTACCTCAACAACCTGCGTCAGAATGAAGCCATCGTGAAGGTGGACTTGAAGAATGCATTCAACAGCATTCGAAGAGACAAAATGTTATTTTCTGTAGAAGAATCTATTCCAGAACTACTCCCCTTTGTCCACTCTGTTTACTGTTCTTTCCTGCTCTGGGTGATGAGGTGGTGTTTTCCTCTGAGGGTGTACAACAAGGTGACCCTCTTGGCCCACCTTTGTTCTGCCCTACCATCCGTAAGTTATGCGACAAGTTGAGTTCTGAATATGTATTTTCTATTTGAACGATGGTACCGTTGGAAGAAGTTGTGAGGATGTAGTAAAAGACCTGTTAATGGTAGAGGAAAAGGCGGGATGTCTTGACCTTAAACTGAACCAAAATAAATAGGAACTTATATGCAACTAGAGGAATTGTTCCATCTGCCTTTCCAAGTAGTAAACACAGATGATGCAACCCTTTTGGAATCTCCTTTGGGGGAGGGGGACAGAAAAAACACGTACCCTCTCATGATGCACTGGTGCTACCGCGTCACTCATTTGCTATCTCCAAGATGATGCACATTCCTTATTTAGAAAAACATATAATAAGTCATGCACCATCCATTTACACTTGGATGTTGTCACATGATAGATAATTGTAAGTGCATAGATAGCTAGAGTTGATAAGGTCCACTCTTTCATCCAGACTTCTGTCATTGTTCATGAGAATTATCTGATAGCTAATAAGACTGATTCTCTAAAGTAAGTCTATTGGAATATTTGGACAGGAGTAAGTACGAAATAGATCAGAAAAATAGTCTCTTCATATGTGGTGGTAAGGCAAAAAGAACTCTACCAAAAGCAGAACAAAATGAAAAAAAAGAAGAAGAGAGACTACAGTTGCTACTAGAAGGGAAAGCTGACAAGAAGGTTGCTAGAAACAAGCTAGCAAACAGGGGAAGGAGAGAGACAGAGCAAGAGACAACAAATTCAATGGAAAGTGATCACTAAAAACACTGGAACTCAAAGCCAAACTCAAGAGTAGGTAATGCTTATGCTATCTATACAGTGCAAATTAGAAATGATAAGTAGATAGAGAAAGAATGGAACAACAAAAAGAACTGCTTCAACACAAGAGAAGAAATGATCAAAAAATTGAACTGAGGAGACAAGAGGAAAGGGACGCTGCAGAACAGGAGTAAAGAAGAAAATGGGAGGCAGCAGATTAGCTACTACATGGGGAGAGAGAAGGCGAACTGCAGAGAAGACAAGAGAGGCATTCACCTCTAATAGCCTCCTCCCTGACAGAGCAGAGGGACGAAAAGAGAATGAACTAGGAAAGATTTTCCCACATCGACTACTTTCTCAGTACATTTGAGGAACACACGAGAACATATGCTCCACAGTATTGGATGGCTGACCAACCACACCAGGAAGGTGTCTTAATCCATGGATGAAGAACCAAAAGCTTCTCTTAGAGAAGTCAAGGATGGAATATCAGTCCACTTTGACACATCAAAAATATATGGATGAGACTAGTAGACTTATTCCATGGTCTCTGGAGTTACAGCTATACAATTTCAAAGAGAGCCACAAACCAGAAAGATTAACCCTCAAGGCTTATAGCCTATCAAGACAGGCCTGGATTGAAGGTGAAACCCACACTAATGACACTTTCTCAAAGGAGAAGTTGGGGGGGGGGGGGGGGGAGTGTCAGGGAGACCTACTCTTTAACATTAATGTTAAGGCTCCCTGACAATAGAACACAGCATTCTGTTATCAAGACTGTAAAAAAGGAACTTATAAATTAATATGGCTTTAGCCAACTATTAAGCGGCAAATAACAGGACCTCAGCAGCCAATATCCAGGAAGTCAGTAAAGGATTATAAAAAGTAATAGCCTAATACTTTGGGGTGTCGTTTCATTGATAAAAATCTATCTCAAATTTTGTATAAATTATCTAACAGTTAATAGCATATTTATTTTTCTCACTCTGCATCAGTTCATAAAAACTATAATCTATTATAGTTAAATCATTCAGTACTTCATAAGATAATATTGTTATTCAGCTGCCATTAGTCTACCAGCAAATTATTTGAAATATTGGAAACTCTATCTACCTTGAGAGCAAATTGGGGTTCATAACACATCAATCATGACACTTTTCCTAGAATATATCAGGAAGCAACCAGGAAAAAGGAGAAGTCATAAGTAGCTGAAACATGCCGATATTAGAAGAAGTGAGGCACACCACATTATGCAGGATATGGTGTTGAAGATGCCAGAACAACTGGGAGCACGAGACCAACAGCTAAAAACAGGGAGTGAAGCTATGTAGCCCTAGCCCTTACTTAGATAAGACATATCTTTGTTGTTGGAATTGACTACAGAATATTCTCTCCAGAAAAGTAACTAGGGTTCATATGACAATAAACTAAACCCACATACATTACCCTAACCTCATAACTTATCTAGATTGTAACTACCAATAAAGGTGGATCATTTTGATCCGATTTGATCCTACCTTGTGAAAGTGTGTCGTCTAGTGCAGACATAATTTAGTCAGATTGTCATCAGGGATATAGTGTGGATAGGCCTCAGGAAACATATGGGGGGGGGGGGGGGGGGGGGAGGGGTAGGGACCTGACTTCATGACAAATCAATACTGCACCAATAAAACTTAACTTCGACAATACCATGGAAAGAAAGGTAAAGGTGTAACCTTGTGAGTAATGAAACTGGCTCTGTATAACCTTTCTTTGGGTAAAGTCAAAAGTATTCATTCACAGAGCTGGAACTGTTCATACCAAAACTGTTATTAGCTAAGCAGGTGCAGGTACTTTTAGCACTGAGCTCAAAATTATTCATGATTATAACTTACAGTCAGTCTCTATTTCCTCTCTGGGGACAAATCTGTTGGTGAGGAGGTTCTTGTCAGGCACTAGAAACTGGACCAGTGAAGAGCAGTTCTGCAATCCATTGGTAAGGGATTCTGGTATGGAAGTGTTGACATCATTCCATACAATCAGAACTTTGTGGAAAATAGGCATGCTGCAGTAGTGCTCGATCAGTCTATCCAAAATCTGCTCTCTCTTGTATGTCTGTACCACAAAAGTGCAACTTTCATCTGGTGAATTGACTTGGTAGATCTTATTCTCATAATGTTTATATTTTTCTCTTAGAACTTCAGTAGCTGTGGCTGTATATTGTGGTCTCTGAGGGAAAAGGAAAACTGGACGACCAAGTCTTTCATGAAAGTTTGCTTTGGTGGTGTTGAGGGGAAAGTAGGGCTTAACGTAAGTAGAGCTACTTACGAGATAAATATCTCCTTTCACCAAAAGGTAAGTGACCCAAAATACCATGATTACCATCCAAGCGCATATTAAGCTAATAATCCACATCTTCAAATTAGCAGACATACCGGAACCACCTCAGAGTTGTTCCTCAAGAAACCTCTCCAGCTACATCCAGCCTAGGGTAAAAATGTGAGAAGAAAGGGGAGATTAGCTTCAGTAGCAGTCTCAAGGATTTGCTCCCACTCACTGAATTCACTCCGGACATAGTTCCATTTTCTTTCTCACTTCTCACTTTCTTTATTCCAGCTGGCTGTTGTCAAGGATGAACGGGTGTGGTTATACAGCTGTTTAGTCCTTTGTCATGCGCAGAATTTTGTTCAACTACACCACCTGTGTGTGGTCGTAAGACTATTAGTCTTCAAATAAATTTCGAACTGTCCAGATAGGTGGGAATTGTTACAGGAGACTATTCAGTCAAGTAATATTTTTTATGCATTTAGATGAAAATAACTTTTTCATCACACCAAGGAAATGTTGCCAGAATTCATTCCTAGTTCTTGTTAAAACTTGGTATATCTTTTTCTCTCTCTCTTTTCTTCTTCTTGTTTCTATTGTTATTTCTTTTCAAAGTATTATCATTATTATTGGTATTAGCTAGCAAGTAGTAATCACTGTGTTGCTTGCTAAGCCCAACTTCAGTGGGCTATGGTCACAAAATTGTCTTATGGGAGGGCATGTTTTAGAGGAGGACATGTTTAACAGGAGGATGTTTTTGTGGGTAATTAACTGGGTTTAAAATACCTCATCATTATTTTCATGCATATATTTCTACGTCTGTCCAGTCTATCTGTGTATTTATGATAAAGGGTTGATAAAATCACCCAGATTTTCTAAACGATGTATAAAAAAAACAACAAAAAATGTTTGGTGACATACCACCAAGAAGGGATTAGGAAGAATTATGAAGACAGCTATTTCATCAGCACCCAATAACTATCATGAAATAATTACTGGAATAATTATCATGGAATAATTTCAGTGGTGAATCCACTAGAGCAAGGGTAAAGCTTTGGGAGAACTATCACCTAGCACGATATTCTGCTGAACAATGAAGTTTTTAAAAGTTTAGTTAGAATTCTATATAAATTTTATTTTCAAACCATCCACTGTTAGAAATTATTTTGTAACCAGTTCTCTCTCTACTTTAGAGTAATTGCTGAGGTTTCCATTCCTTGAAATGCTATATTTTTACCTCATTAGTTATGTCAGACTTTTTAGCTGCACAAGACAAGTTGGATGTCTGGTTAGTAGAGGTGGTAATAATTGCTGCAGCTGTGGAATTCCTTTTCAGTTTTTATCTTTCTGGGAAAGGTGGGGAATCACTTGTCCCTTCCCCTTTCCCCTCCCCCCCCCCCCCCCCCCTTTTAGGTCCACCACTGATATGGGAATATTTGTGAAGCTACCTTTCTGGTTAGTATTGGTGATAGAATTGCTGCAGCTGTGAAATGAATTTTACTTTTCTGCTTTTGTGCCTACTGGGATTTTCTAGTTTATTTTTTAGTCTGGGAGAAAGGTAGGGTAAGCACTGGCCAAAACTAGTCCCCTCCCCTGGATCCACCACTGATAATGGAGCAGTTTTGGTTACAAATTAAGAAGATAGAGTAAATATAGATCTAGAATATATATATATATATATATATATATATATATATATATTTCAGTCCAGCATTCAGACTAAATCATGAGCCAGAAAAGCAGCACACTTCTGCCTCTCTTATTTTTTTGTGATTAGACTTTCCTCAATATTTGACATATTTTTTTCATTGAAAATTTTTTCCCCATCACAATGATATCAGTTCAATATATAGAATTGACCTGTCCCCGACCTGGTCATAGTGATGGTAGTAATGATTAAACCTGAGTCATCATCGACAGTATTGTCTTGTTCCTTTTTCCTATTACACTTAAGTATAACACATTGCTAGTGAGTATGCAGTATAAGTACACATGAATTCTAATTGACATTTCTCCCTGAAGTAAGTACATGTATAGGTCACACAAGACCATGTGGGTGTTGAAAGCTTTATGGTCTACCTCTCTCTCTCTCTTCACCCTCTGAGATAGAACATCTTCATTTGGAGGGGACAGATAGGTAGCTGCACACATCAAATCTTCTGGTTGGTCTCCAAGGTCTGTAGCAAGCCAATATGAGTGCTCAAGTACAGAAGTGGGTATGGTTATATATGTGGGTATATCCACATAATGCAAAAATGGCCCAAGTGACTACTATGCAGGCTCAAAATAGTAAACAATTGGTTAAAAATCCTCTCTCTCTCTTCCCCCCCCCCCCCCCCCCCCCCCCCCTCAACTGACTAAAAAAGATACTTTCTTTTAGTCAGTTGGGGGGGGGGGGGGGGGGAGAGATGCTTCCCTTGAATTTTGATGTTAATCAGCCTCTTGTATTTGCCCCTTTTTTAGGCATAACTATGTGCATTACGTGTGGTGTGGAATGGTCAAACTTTAAATCTATCAGTAAATAAATATGGATTTATATATACCTTCTTTGCACTTGGTGATTGCTTGAAAATGATGGAATGATCTGATCTGTTTGATTGATAGAGGTATAGTTTAATTGTTTGGTGTAACTGAAATTAGGATTAATATGATTTTCTCATTAAAGCTAATATCTAATTTTTGGGGTAACTTTGTAAGTATAGTTTACCTAATGTTTATGCATTCTTGTAGTTGGGTAGGTTGGTAGTGTTTTTTTGTAATGAAATTTTTATTAAGGGTAAATTTGTTTGTGTGTATGAATTTAACTTTTTTAACTTTTTTTTTTTTTTTAATTTGTCAGTGGAATTATTTCATGAAAGGGTATTTTCATAGGAAATGATTTCAAATTTAAGAAGGAATGTTAAGGAATGTACAAAACCAGGCAGGTTTAAGTAAATTTGTCTTTCTGGTTCAATAGATGTTGGTTATGGGGTATACAACTCACTTTATTCCAACTGTTTCAAAATTTCTTGTGTACTGTTGAGTAGAAACAAAATCCTAAGGAATGTACTGAACCATACAGGTTTGGGTAAATTTGTTTTTCTGGTTCACTGTATTTTCTTATGGGGATTTCAACTTCAGATTACTTTTGGTGCACTTGTTCTGGAGTGGAGAGTTTGTGTATACAGGTCTGTTTTGTAGTGTGTCTTGTCTACAGGAAGGGACCCGTTAACTTTATCTCATTTTTTGTTTTTTCTTTCTTGCTTCCTTTCTCATGAAAGTGGAAGGAACACTTGTTATGTTTTTCTTCTTCTCTTAGATATATTTGTTTGAAAGGGATGCTACATTTGAATATTTATCTTTGTTTTTTTTTGTTTTTTTTTTTTGTTTTTGTTTTTATTTGTGAGAGTTGTTTTATTTTAATGGTTGGTATCAACCAATTGTTTGTTGATGGCATGGGAAATGGTTAAGATTCAAAAACTCACCATTTCATGAATTCCTTGGTTGTTGGACATCCGAATGAATGAACTGAGTCCAAATATGGCCTCAGATTTGCCTGACTTGGTTCCTTTCAAAAAAATTTTGAATTTAGAATCCCTCTTTTTGATTTTATATATTTTGATATATATAAAATCATGAACAGGTATTCTAAATCCAAAACATTTTTTGCTGTTGGTATTCTACCTTTCAGCATTACACCATGACTCCTAAACAAGCTGACTTTCTGAAAAATAATGGGAATATTGGTTGCAAGCCCACTTTGAGCTGCTCTTATTTGAATAAAGTACAAGGTTTAAAAATTGTAATTTAAATAGCTTCTATAAAGCTTCATGTTGACATTGGCCTGGGCAACACCAGGTATATGCTGACAACTGACAGAACCTGGTCATCTAATTCATTCAATTCCACTCCTTGCTAGGCAAAACATACTTCACATAGGACACTCCATAAATACCTGTCATATCCTTCCATGACGTGAAAAAAAGGAAAACTATCCTACTCTTAACAAGCATAGAGTTCAAGCATAACACAGAGTAATCAAAGTGGTGAACAGTTAAAATAACTTGCATGAGTCATCACAAGAACATCGTTTTACAGACTAGGTAAGGCATGCACATGTTCATCTAAAATCGTATCCATTAGATGACACATGTTAATTGGGACAAACAATAGAATTGTAGGGCTAGAGCTAGGTTCACAACCAAGAGGCTGTTACCAAACATTACCTCCATTGAGACGTGGTCACTGACATAATCTTAACTAGATAAGCATTAGGTAGCTCACTGCAAGAAATAACTTTAATATATTGATATTCAGCATCACTGGAAATAAAACCATCAATAAATATCACAAACAGATTTCAAATGATGTAGTGCAATGAGGAGAAGGAGAGAAGGTTGACAGTTCCAGGACCTATAGAGTTGCAGCTTCTGATTCACTCTGTGCATTGAGCAAGAAACACCTGAAAAGTGTGAATGGCTTAAAAGTAGCAGAGCATACAGTTGCTCTTAAACGGTCATTTCCTCTATCAAAATTCTTGATGATTTTAGAGGAAGATAACCAAACATGGAGACAAATTTGTTGAGGCAGGCACTGCGATGTTGGTAATGGTTTCCTCGTAGACTCAGTCCAGGTCTACCTTTCAAAGCTGCAGCATGAAACCAAAAAAAAAGTACAATAAAGTGACAGGATTCTACTTAACCACATTCAAAGTTACAGGAGTGTTTATAAACATCTACATCCTGTATCTGGGTAAACAATAGTGTGGGTTACAGGTGTCTATTGGTTAGATTCATTTACATGTCATACTATGTAGCTAACGTATGTATGTATGTATGTATGTATGTATGTATGTATGTATGTATGTATGTATGTATGTATGTATGTATGTATGTATGTATGTATGTATGTATGTATGTACGTACGTACGCACGCACGCATGCATGCATGCATGTATGTATGTATGTATGTATGTATGTATGTATGTATGTACGTATGGAACAAGGTGAGCTTTAGGAACAAGAATATGCCAGTTGTCATGTTGTAGAAGTTATGGCCATTTTTGTGCAGGTTCCCCAGGCAAAAAATTAAGTTATACATGAGCTATAGAAGATGTTTTGCACTTTATAACATCTCACAAATAGATGCTGATCACATTATTCAACATTTTGTGACGAAATATTAAAAAAAAAAAAAATTGTTTTATTGCTTTACTCTATGCATAAAGCAACATGCTTTATGCCAAAAAAAAAAGAGAAAAGGATGTTCATGTCTGTCCATCTGTCTATCCGTAATGCACAATATATTTGCATATGAAAAGAACAAATTTTAAAATTTGGGATAAGGATATGTGTAGTGGCACAGTCAATGCCCATTCTCTTATAATTCTGCAAAATATAACTTTTACTGAGACAATTAGCCTTCAGTGTAATTTCATCCAGTTTTTCGGTCAGGGATCAACTCACTGCACACACTTAATTTCTGTTTTGGGAGGTCCTGAGGCTTTCAGAATCCCTTTCAGGGATTCTAATATTACCCAAGTTACTCCCCTGGTCAAACTGTGTATGCAAGCCAAATTTCAGGTCTCTAGGTCTCTAGGTAAAAGGGTTTGGCAGTACATAGGTACGTACACACATACAATATTCAGAGTTTAGCACAGTTCTCATTGCCAGGCCCAGAGAACAGTGAGTGGTAACTTGTAGTTAAGGCTGATGATTTTGAAACCAATCCCTACCTTATTAAATGGTGTGCGGGTGTGAGATGGTATGCTCATCCCTCATATAGATGTGCTGCCAACACAGCATATCATGTAGTTTTGCATGTATCTGGCTGCAGCAGTCAATGCCTGAACACTAGGGGGACAGATATGAGTATATAGAATATCGGATTGTGAAAATTGATAAACTTGAACTGTTAAGAATGTGTTCATTTTTAAATGAAATTACTATTTCATCACGATAACATTTCAACATGTGTGTTTAATGACACCTTTTAGTTAACAATGAGATATAATTGTGTTTATTGCTTCAGAATGAACAGATGCATAATTTGATGGGGGTGGGGGGTTCATCCCAAACAAATCTGGAATGCAACCATTCATACACATACCAATTAATGGCAATTCAGAATGATGGGAGTAATGTTGAAATGGTTTGGTAAATCAAGGAAGGTATGATCAGCTAGGGCTAGAGCATAGTTAAACTTGGGCTATTTTACTTGATAGTTGCAATCTATTATTGTTATTCTAACTCATAATGCTTAAGGATATTTTGAATGAGCATATTTCTGTAGTGATTATTTTAATGTTGCTTATTTATTGCAAGAAGTGTCTGTTAATTGCAAATACTTTACCACATCCAGCTAACCATGCATTTTTATTTCTATATAATAACATTAAATGAATGTTGTCCTTACATCATGCTGGCCATGCATTTTTATTCCCTTTCTACTTGTGGCGAACAGTCTAGGAACACTTGGAATGGTGAGAGAGAGGGGGGGGGGGGCAGGATACATCCACAAGTTTTGCTCAAGAATGGATTTTTAACTAATTGTTTACTGTTTGGAAACACCAAACACCAACATTTGTTATTACAACTAATTGGTTACGGGTGTTTTACTGTCAGGAGACCCTGTGGTTACAATTAAGTACTTTTTACTGTATAGAAACCCAAAATTTGTAAATCTTACCACAACTTTAAACTCACCTTAAGTATTCTAAATAATTATTTTGCCTGGTCTAAAAAATTTATATTTTATATATATTATAGTAATTATTTGCCACAGGTCTTAGTGCGGGGAAACAATAACATTTTTGTCTAACTAATAGGAGCTGATGCACTGAAAAAGCAGCAGAAAAAAGCAGGGACATAGTTTAGTTTTACGTGTATTTTTGTTAAATGCTAATTCATGAATGGTTTTCAAAAAGGAAGTGGAAATCAGTAAATAGTATGCAGTATCCTAGTGTTGTGGCTTTGTTTCAATTCCAAAATGTTCCCTAAACCACACTGAAATTCAAACTGAAAGATTGCATGAACCAAATAAAAAAGAGAAAGAGAAATTAGTCCAGCGTAAGTAGTATATTAGAGTTATTTTGACATGCAAATATTGCTTCTAAATATCATTCCACTGGATACTGCAAAATTGCAAGGAATCCAGAGATTTTTAATCTGGAAACTGGAAAGGATTTAAAGAAAAATGTAAATTGTGGTTTTGTAATGAAATACTTGTTTCCTGGTTTTCTAGCATGGATATGTGGTTGAGTGATGATTGCATAGCCATTCCAGGCTGGATTAATGGAAATAGCCGTATTGAAAGTAAGGAAAGGATGAAAAAAAGAAGAGAGTAAAAAATATATATAAAGTTTTGCAGGGGTTGGTTTGCATGCACAGTAGAGCTCACAGTCAACCTGCAGCCACAGGGGTAACAAAAGTTTATTAAATTGTTTTTAAAAAACAGAAAAGAAGAGAAAAGAGAAATTTAGGAGTAAGTAGTAGCTTGGGTGAGGCTGCATCCAGAGTTCCAATCCCTTCTCATTTTTTTCATGATAACGAGATATTCTTTGAACTAAATGGGAAATTCCTTGTTTTCCCTCACTTTTAATATTGTCTGAAACCCATCTTTTAAAAATGGTGTGAGGGCTTAGTATGATTAGGCACTAATAGTAAATCAAATATAAAAATCTTACGTTGCCATTAACTTTAACCTTGAACAAAAAGATTTGCATAAAATTACCAATATCTTCAGTATAGGTGATTGCATTTAAGTCATTTTTAGTGTCTTTTTTCTAATGTCAAAAATAGAAACAGGTTTAAAATTAGGGCCAGTCAAGGACCCATCCCCTTGTATCAGAAAGATTTTGGGATCTGAAACTGAAGATAAAGTCAAGATTGGTCAAAAAGGAGCTGAAGGCATCAACATGAAATGATAGAAACAGTGATATAAATAAGCTGTGTTTATCCACCTGATTGGAGATCACTTCAGACAGAAAGGTCATGTTATTCATGCTGAAGGAGATGAAGATATAGATATTGTGAAAACAGCCATTACAATGTCATCATACATTACAATGTCCCTCATAAAAGTCAACAATCATCACTGGGGAACACCGTGATCTGTTGGTCCTGTATTGCACCTTGGAGTAAAGGTTTGCAAGGATCTTCACTTTTGATATGACAAACACTAAGAAAAAACCAGATGTGCACAACATCCAGACTCTGAAAGAGTTACTTGATGATGATGTCTGCTATGTTCGTTGCTTTACCATGCATTCTCTGATTGTGACACTACTTCAAGAATATTTGGAGTGGGCAAGAAGTCTGTCTTCAAAAAAATCATTGATGATAACTTTTTTGGAAATGCTTATTCAAGATCTTTTGTGGACCAAAGCCATACCAGGTCATTATAGAAAGAGTGGCTTCAAAGCAATGGTATTCTTGTTTAATGGGACCCAATCAGACGATCAAGAATCATTGCAATATGGTTTCCTTCGTAAGAAAGTGACCACAAAAAAGACCTTCGTGAAAATCAAAAGATTGCCCCCAGCAACCTCACACTCTAGGCAGACTTACTTACAAGTCATGCATTGGATGGGCAAGAATGATGGTAATAATTGTACTGAATAAGGTTGGGATGTACAAGGAGACAAATTGTTCCACTCATGACAGACAATAGTCCAGCACCAGACAAACTGCTCAAAATGATGTGACACAGCTGCTCCACACCATGCACTTCACTGAAATGTACCTGCATAAAACATGGGCTTGCATTCACCACTGCTTGTGGGCACTGCCAAAATGGCAAGTGTGACCACATGACTCAAGGGATTGCTTCAGATGATAATGAAATTGAAGACTAAGGCACTGTTACATTTAAATTAAAACAAACTTTGTCACAGTGTCGTTTGTGAAATCATGTGATTTGTATAACTTCAATATTGTTTCAAAATCTTACTTTCAGCAGAATAACAAATATTGTCAGTCATATTAATACTTAAAGTGGTGAAAATTCAACAGGAATAAAAATAATTTAGATATTATTTTAACAATCACGCCAGTGTGCCTGTTGCTGCATGGAATTGGTGTAACAAATTGAATAACTGGTTCAAGAAGGTAAAGTAAGATTTTCTGGTAGCAGTTTGGAAAACATTATGTTTGCTGGCCAAATCAGACCCATAACACACATCCACATAAGGGTAATAACATTCATAGTCACATGGAGACCACATGACAAATTTAAGCCTGATTGGTCCAGCAGAGCAACAGCATGTGGTCTCCATGCAATCAGAAGAGTGCTATTAACCACCTGTGGGTGTGGCTGTGTGCTTTGGACAGTTAATTATATCTTGACCTATCTGACTGTCTTTATTAATATATATGAGTATGGCTATCCATACACACAGATGGTTATTAATATTTTCCTGGTGTCACAGAGACCATATGCCAATTTCAGCCTGATCGGTCCCATGACTAGTTCTTGTCAAGAAAAACAACTTTCAGTGTGGAAGAGCTATGAAAAACCAAACTCATACTATACCCACATGTGGTTATTAATGTCACTCAGGTACTTGGAGTCTGCATGCCAAATTTCAGCCAAATTGGTACTGCAATGGACTTTTAGCAGCCAAAACAACTTCCTGTTGGTGTGGCTATCACAAAACCACATCCACAGGTTATTGATAACATTCACCTGGGTACTTACACACCACATACCCTATTTCAGCCTGATTAGTCCAGAGGTTTGGCAGAGAAAAAAACAATTTATGCATGCACACACCCAAACATAGACCCCATTTATAAGTAAATGACAGCCATATTGTTTAAGGTCAAATTTATACACTTTCTGATGGTGCAGTTTTGGCCAACCTTTGATATGTTGCTATTCAAACCTAATACTACAGTAAAAACACCATCAAACCTTTTCTTACAATTTGTTTGGGATCAAATTGCATTTAGACCCAACTAAAGATATTTAATCCAGTAATACATGTCCTCCAGTAGCACAGGTTGTCCTTTAAGCTATGTTGTCCAGTAAGATATATCCTCCCCATAATATATGTCATCCAGAAAAACATCTTCCTGTAAGATATGTTGTCCTCTAAGACATGTCCTGTCTTAAGACATGTCCTCCTATAAGACATATATCCTCCAGTAAGACATATCCTCCCATAAGATATATCCTCCAACCAGAAATGACCTCCCATGAGAAAGGTTCTTCTGTAAGACATGTCCTCCCATAAGAATGCCATCCTGTAAGACATGTTCTACATAAGACATGTCCTCCTGAGAGACAATTTTGTAACCATAGCCCACTGAGGGTGGGCCTAGCAAGAAACGCTGTCGAAGGCAGCGATTGTGTGCTAGTCTTAATAACTGTCCTACCAAACTAAAACCCACCCTCAATTCATTCGACATAAGCAACTTTTCCCCTTATGCATTAGTTTTTATTCACTAACATATCACCCCCCTCCTCCTCACCCATTCCACCATTTCCAATAAAAACTCTTTTGTTTCTAGTCCTACACTTAACACACCTACCACTTCCTCTAATAAAAATAAATATACAAAATAATAATAATAAATTGAAAGTAGACGTAAATTGGTGAGGACTTGAGAAATTTCAAATTTAGCATGTCAAATCGCGCCCTTTGCGGTACAGTAAGAAGAGAGATCAGAGTGTGGGGGGGGGGGAATAAGGGGGATAAAGGGAATCCAACTACAAGATCTGCTGTCCCCAGGTGGTCACCCATCCAAGTACTGAGCAGGCCTAACAGTGCTTAACTTATGTAAATAATTTTAATTGAAATCAATTTGAACAAAAAAGAGAGTTTACCCCTAAAATTGTCTGCGGATTCGAATAACTGTGGATTCTAAATGCATTTTTGGTGGGATTTTTGCAAATTAATAGTCAAATCGCATGCGATTTGAATAAATAAATGAATGATTAAATAAATAAAACTACCACCAACACACCCCAACCTACATTTGTCAAAATCGAGATGTTTAATTTTTTTCCTCTCTTCTACAGTAACAACTCCACTCTGAGAATGTCCTATATCCTGGAGGAATTTTGTGACTACGACACTCAACAAAATGTCTTCGCAGTTCATCTCGGCATTTACATAGTCCAGAATTGAATTGGGAATCATGTCTGGGTCAAAGTACAGTTCCAAATAGGCTTTGTGCACGAAACAGCCAGTCATGAGCATGATGCTGTAGTGATCCACCCAGCTGCCGAAGGAGGTATTAGAAGACAGATTGTGCCGATGAAAGGCATAGACCAAGGACTTATCTTCAAGTGAAATTACACTTCTTTCTTCAAACCCAACCACTTTGTGTCTGAAACTCTGTTGGAAAAGGTGAAAATATTAGATAAAGAATTAATAACTTCATATCAATCCTGTAGCAATAGAGCACCTCTATTATTACATCACAAACATTTAGCCACACCCACTCATAGTTACTAGGAAATCATGAACTTATGAGCATTAAACATTCATTAAGTATAGTATCCTAAAACTTACTGAAGTATATCATAAAACTTACTATAATTTAGTAAAAAAATATTTGTTCTATTGAGTAACGGTCAGGTAAATGTGGAGGTAGGGAGTTGGGATGGTCTGGATAAGTCTGAGTTTGAGCTAGTTCTTCTCATTCTTCAGAGTTGTGTGGTAGAGGACTGGTATATCTCAGGGCCAAGGTGTACTTGGAGCATCCAAACATTGTAAGCCAGACAGACTACTTTATGCACCAAATATCAAGCACTGGTGGAAGAAATTTAAAGGTGCTCATACTTGGCCAGTGAGCATACACAGATAATGGATACCACTTTAGGTCAAACATCACTACTATCTGCATGAACTGTTAGCTACCTAATGGAAGGGCCCCATTGTTTCTCAGCTGTTGTAGCATCCACAGCACTTCAACTAAAGCTTGAGCTTCTTTATGTGGTTTACTTAGAGTAAGTGTATCTGTGATATACATATATACACATACCTGCCACACTTCAAAGCCAAATCGCATATCCTCCTTATCAACCAATCGATCATCATCACTTAAACACACACCTATCAACAACAAGATCAACAACAACACTAATTAAAATAGTCACAACTGAAGGGAAAATGTAGTAACCAAGGATCTTAC
The DNA here is from genome assembly GCA_963969325.1 of Lycopodina hypogea. Lineage (NCBI taxonomy): Eukaryota > Metazoa > Porifera > Demospongiae > Poecilosclerida > Cladorhizidae > Lycopodina > Lycopodina hypogea. Next base: position 5,416,486 of record OZ017783.1, on the reverse strand, counting down.
TATAATGGAGCTAATGTGTTTGTATGTGTGTGTATGTGTTGGAAGTCCTCCAAGAGGAAAAAGCCAAAGGCCACCAAAATTTTAGTAGGAGATATTGGGGGGGGGGCATCAATATCTATTTTGTTTCTCAAAATTGGCTACCCTTGGCCTATTAGGATTGGTTTGTTGTTGTTTTTTTTTTGGTTTTTTTTTAGATTTTCAATCGAAGGACTACAAGAATAATGTGTGAATACTAAAAACACAGTTATGTAAACACATTCAACTGAGGTGATTTGTTCTTCCAACAGACAATTGTGACTACAGATTACTGGAGGTGGGCCAAGCTAGCAGTTGAAGCCAAAAGCTGGGACTGTACAATAGTAATGATACCGAAATATATCACGAGGAAGCCAGAACAAGTATGAGAAGACAGTGAGCAAGCAATTGCTAGCAACACACCTCACACACATCACTGCAACCCAAAAAATACACACCAAAAATCAATAAAATTTAATACCAATAATATCAACAAAATACATCTTTCCACATTGCTGTGGTGAAATGCAGGACATGTTCATATACAGTAGGAAGTGAGTAATCAGACTATATCAGTTAACTGAATACCACTCAAAACCACACCCACAATAATGCAAGCAGATAAGAATACAAAAAAAAAAGAGCAACAATTATTAAATTCGCACAAACATAACCAAGAAACCAACCTAGGAATGCTGCAGCTATTTTTCTCCAAGGAATACAAGGAGCTCAAGATTACAATTTAGTGAATAATGGAAGAATTTGAGCTAGTATAGCTACCCAGTACAACCTAGAGAAATCAACAATCCATAATACTTAGAAATGAAGACAAGCTGCTGTCCTTCCAAAATACATTTAATCGAAAAAGAAGAAAAAATTACCTGTAATATATTTTACAATAAATGAAAGATGCTGTGTATAGTAGTAGATATAGGTGTGTGTAGGCTGTGTTTGTAACTTGATAACTCCCTCAAATGTTGATGGATTCCAATAACTTTTAATGAGCGCCTCAATCTGGTAAATACTAAGAACCCTATTGTTGTTGTTGTTGGTATAACCACACCCATACTTGTGAAAGTTACAGGCAAAAAAAGTGCCAAAATGGCTGACTTGAGACAAGGCCAGACGCTAATACACACACCTGCACATGAGCACTGATATGGTGCCAGACGTTCACACACACTTGCACATGTGCACATACACAATAGGGTGTAGCCTTTTTAAAAATTAGAATCATTCAAGACAAAACATTTCAAGCAAACCAAGACAAAACATTTCAAGCAAACCAAGACAAAAATCTCAGGCAAACAGAGGTATAGCTGTACAATGCTTTAGTGAGCTCGTAACTTGAAGAAACATTCAAATTGCCTGTACATGTAAAGGTAAAGAATAATATAATTAATGATCTATGTACACCACTTCAACAACAACAAAAATTAACTATACAATTAACCCACAGAAGTGAGGAATTTCATACACATACAAAAGAAAACCGGTACAATTCTGGTGTGACAGTTACAATAAAATTTTTAGGGATTACCAATAAGTAGCATGAATTAATCACACACTATATTCATTCATCAATGAATTATTAAAGGGTAACTGAACTGGAAATTTTTTTTTTTTTTTTTTTTTTTTTTTTTTTTTTTTTTTTTTTTTGTCTTATTTTGTTGTTACCCTTGATGCATAACCTGGTATAAAAAAATTTGGAAATTTTTAGTCCAATATTCATGAAGAAAACTTAGCTTAAGATTTTACTTCCTGTGGGGTGTGTAACTATTCATTGCTGGTCACAAGGTGGACTTCTGCAGCCAGAACTTAATGGCCAGAGAGTGCAATAATTATTCATACCTTCAGATCCTATTGATACTGCTCCTCAGTTTCATCTATCTCAGATTCAGGTACAGAAAATGAGGATCAAAGATTTTCTGATTTGTCATGATAAAATATAGCTATTTGCAAAATACATTTTAGCTTTGGCTACTTTTGGTGTGGAGCCAGATATTTAATAGCTAGCTATATAGCTACAGAAAATGAGTATCTATTTATGGTAATACTTGCTAGCTAGTTTGCCATTTTTGGTGTGGAGCTAGATATTTCATAGCTAGCTAGCTATACAGCAAACTGTGTAATTGTTCTTTTACATATGGTTAGCTCATTTATAGCTAGTAACTACCCTTTACCCTCCACTTTGCTATGCTATAAACCGGCTGGAGCAAGGTGAGCCAGTTACAAGTTTCTGTAACCAAATCTGATTGGTTAGAATTATATAATGGCACCTTCTTGATATCATATAGTTAGCGATGAATAAATTTCACAGAAGTGAAATGAGTTGTTTATTCCATATTTCACAAACTCTGCATTTAATATCTGTAACCACAGTTAAATTTTTGGCCTGTGACACACTTCCACTGGGATCTTCAAAATCTGGCTACAGTGACCAGACGGATTATTCCCTTTTTAAACTGCCTGGCTATGTGAGACTGGGGGAAAGTAGGGCTTAAGGTAAGTAGAGCTACTTAGAGATAATAGCTCCTTCCGCTAAAAGGTAAGTGACCTAAAATACCATGTTGCTTGGATAGGCATATTAAGCTAATTATCCACATCTTCAAACTTGCAGACATACTGGAACCACCTCAGAGTTGTTCCTCAAGAAACCTCTCCAGCTACATCCAGCCTAGGGTAAAAATGCAAGAAGAAAGGGGAGATTAGCTTCACAAGCAGTCTCTTTGCTCCCCATTTACTGAATTCACTCCGGACATAGTTCCATTTTCTTGCTCTCTTCTCACTTTCTTTTATTCCAGCAGGCTATTGTCAAGGATGAATAGGGTGTGGTTACACAACTGTTTGGTCCACGTTTACCTTTCTATGGTTTTTTGTCATGCACAGAATTTTGTTTAACTATACCACTTGTCTGTTGTCCAAGGCTTTTTGTCTTCAAATAAATTTTTCGAACTGTCCAGATAGATGAGAATTGTTACAGGAGACTATTCAGTCAAGTAATACTTTTGGTGATCCTGTTGTTTACTCTAGGTCATCACGGTCAAAAAATGGGTCATCAATGGGTCATCACTGTCAAAAAATGCCTCACAACTATGTCCAACGTGAAACTCCACAATAATGCCTCCCAACTATAAGCCACTCCTAATCAAATGTCCAAAGTGAAAAAATAAATGCCTATAGGCCCACTCCTAATCAAATGTCCAACATGAAACAATAATGCCTCACAACAGCTATACACCCACTCCTAATCATATCCAGAGTGCAATTCTGCAAGAGGAGTGGTGCTATTCTGCAAGTGGAGTGGTGCTATTCTGCAAGTGGAGTGGTGCTATTCTGCAAGTGGAGTGGTGCTATTCTGCAAGTGGTGTGTGTGTGTGTGTGTGTGTGTGTGTGTGTGTGTGTGTGTGTGTGTGTGTGTGTGTGTGTGTGTGTGTGTGTGTGTGTGTCTGTTTGTGTGTGTGTGTGTGTCTGTCTGTGTGTGTCTGTCTGTCTATTTGTGTGTGTGTGTGTGTTGGGGTGTGCGTGGTGTCTGTCTGTCTGTGTGTGTTTGGTGTGTGTGTGTGTTTGGTGTGTGTGTGTGGTGTTTGTCTGTCTGTGTGCGCATGGTGTCTGTCTGTGTGTGCATGGTGCCTGTCTGTGTGGTGTGTGTGTGGTGTGTGTGTGGTGTGTGTGTGGTGTGTGTGTGGTGTGTGTGTGGTGTGTGTGGTGTTTGTCTGTCTGCATGTGGTAACTCTTGGAGATAGGCCTGGAGTATAATAATTACCAACTGAAATATCTATATCATATTGTGCATTGCAACAGTCCATTTTCCTATCTGCACCTTAACTTGTAAGTATGCATGATGTTTCTGTCATTGCCATGCACTATGGCAAACAATTAGCTGTGAGTATAGTTTGACAGGCATTTGTTTAAGCTCATTCAAGAAGACAATTTTAATTATATTAGTTGAACTAATGATTTGTCATGATATGTTTGTATGTTCGGAATTACCGGTGTTCCTTACAACAATAATGATATGCTGATGATATGACTTATGTGTTTGGTTCATTACATACACTATGTGAGTGTGGTTAAGAGTTTGCTCTTTTCATGTCAGTGTGATCAAACATTAAGTCTAGCTGTTTTGTACTTTCCACTATTTATACTCTCTATGTGTTTATACCATTAAGTGAATATCAATTTTGAGTGTCTGGTGTACTATCCACCATAGGCACAACTCCTTCTTCAGTAACAGTCACCTCAGCCTTGAACAATTGGTGTTGTTCATCTACTGCTGGTGTGAGGACCTGCCACTGAACGTGTGCACCCATGAAGCTGCCCTTGCACCTGACAGCCACACAGCAGTGGACTGGGCAAACTTTTGCAGGGAGGAGTGTCTCGCATCCAACCTCAGAAATACAGCAAGGATTGGAGGTGTGGATAGCATGGCACACCAATAATTGTAAAGTGTGACGAGTCGTTGTTCTTCCACCGAAAGTACAATCGGGGTCAGCTGCGCACCAGCCATTGGGTGTTTGGGGGGATTGAGAGGTACTCGAACAAGTGCTTCCTTGTACAGGTGGCAGACCGAAGAGCTACAACATTGGAGACAGAAATATGGAGGTACATCGAACCAGGAAGTCACATAATGAGCGATATGTGGGCTGCCTATGCCAACATAGATACCATTGACAATGGGGTATACTTGCACTCATCCATAAATCATTCTCAGCATTTCGTTCATCCCATTGATTGAGAGATTCACACACAGACTATAGAGGATATGTGGATGAGGGCAAAGAGGAAATTGAAGAGGCAGTTTGGAACATCAGTGGCACTATTCAGCTCATACCTCGATGAGTTCACGTTATAGTGTACAGGCAATCAGGAAGTGAGTGTCTTTGCTCACTTCCTAGTTGCACTAAGGCACAACTACTCATGATTATGCTTTCACCCTGTACCTGCAGTGGCACTTTCTACATGTCACTTCCTATAATTCTGTCAACAAAAAAAAAAAAAAAAAAAAAAAAAAAAAAAAATCTGCAGCTTCACTTGCTCTCTGACCTGCACTTTGTACCTGAAGTTGGCACTCGATTTGTGGCCTCCACTTCATACCTGAACTTGGCAATTGATTTGTGACCTCCAGTTTGTACATGCACTCGACACTTCCTTTCTGACCTCTGCTTGTCAATTTCTACTTATATTGGTGACCCACTGCTATCTCACACGGGTAATTAACTGGGTTTAAATACCTCATCATTATATTCATTCATATATTTCTACGTCAGTCCAGTCCATCTGTGTGTTCATAGTAAAGGGTTGATAAAAACCACTCAGATTTTCTAAATGATGTATAGAAAAACAACAAAAACGTTTGGTGACATACCACCAAGAAGAGAATAGGAAGAAGACAGCTATTTCATCAGCACCCAATAATTATCATGAAATAATTACTGGAATAATTACCATGGAATAATTTCAGTGGTGAATCCACTAGTGAAAGGGTAAAGCTTTGGGAGAACTATCACCTAGCACGATATTCTGCTGACAATGAAGTTTTTGAAAGTTTAGTTAGAATTCTATATAAATTTTATTTTCAAACCATCCACTGCTAGAAATTATTTTGCAACCAGTTCTCTTTCTACTTTATAGTGATTGCTGAAGTTTCCATTCCTTGAAATGCTTTATTTTTACCTAATTAGTTATGTCTGACTTTTTAGCTGCACAAGACAAGTTGGCTGTCTGGTTAGTAGAGGTGGTAATAATTGCTGCAGCTGTGGAATTCCTTTTCAGTTTTTATGCTTTCTGGGATTTGCTTTTTATTTTTTATTTTAACTTAGAGGTGTGGAATTACCTATCTTTTCCCCCCTTCCCCCCACCCCCCCCCCCCCCCCCCCCCCCCCCCCTTAGATCCACCACTGATAAAGGAGTATATGTGAAGCTACCTTTCTGGTTAGTATTGGTGATACAAATTGCTGCAGCTGTGGAATGAACTTTATTTTTCTGCTTTTGTGCCTACTGGGATTTTCTAGTTTATTTTTTAGTCTGGGAGAAAGGTAGGGTAAGCACTGGCCAAAACTAGTCCCCTCCCCTGGATCCACCACTGATAATGGAGCAGTTTTGGGTACAAGTTAAGAAGATAGAGTAAATATAGATGTAGCATATATATTTCAGTCCAGCATTCAGACTAAATCATGAGCCAGAAAAGCAACACACTTCTGCCTCTCTCTCTCTCCCTCTCTCTCTCTCCCTCTCTCTCTCTCTCCCTCTCTCTCTCTCCCTCTTTTCCTTTTTTTGTAGTTAAACTTTCCTCAATATTTGACATCATTTTTTCATTGAAAAAATTTTCCCCCCCATCACAATGTTACTAGTTCAATTTATAGAATTGACCTGTCCCTCACTTGGTCATAGTGATGATAGTAATGATTAAACCTGAGTCATCACCTCCCTTTTTCCTATTACACTCAAGTATAACACATTGCTAGTGAGTATGCAGTATAAGTACACATGGAATTCTAACTGACACTTCTCCCTGAAGTAAGTACACGTATAGGTCACACAAGACCATGTGGGTGTTGAAAGCTTTATAGTCTAGCTCTCTCTCTCCCTCTCTCTTCACCCTCTGAGATAGAACATCTTCATTTGGAAGGGACAGATAGGTAGCTGCACACATCAAATCTCCTGGTTGGTCTCCAAGGTCAGAAGAAATCCAATATGAGTGCTAAAATCCAGAAGTGGGTGTGGCTATATAAGTGGGTGTATCCACATAATGCAAAAATGGCCACTGTGACTACTAGGCAGGTTGAGATCTGCAATATACTTTCCTTTTAAAAAGACACATCTCAAAAGGGAAACATCCAGATGAGCAAGAAATGGAATAATGGATTTGCAGAAAAAAATTTTCAAAGCAAAAGGGATCATGGTAAGTACGTTATTATTTTTGTTTTAGTGTAGCTCAAGTCTACTAGAAATTAGATGGCTCTATTTAACTAAACATTTATTACAATGGGAGTAACCAGCAGTCAGCTGAGTCTTAGACAGTTTGACAACTGGCAAGAAGATATTGACTCTCATTCAAACTGTGGCTTTCAACTTGACATACAAGAAGGCAAACCATTATCTTCTTTGATTCAATTATTACATATCCACAGCATTCATTTTATGCTTAGAAACTTTCTAAGTTCCCCGCAAGAAAGCTTATGGAATAAACTCGTTTCTAATGCCATAACAATTCTTACTCATTACATATCAAGTGTGCATAGCACTTTATATTGGGTTGACCCCCCCCCCAAAAAAAAGCAGGTTTCTTTCCAAATAAATGCACACTAAAGATCAGCAAATAGCCATCTTTCTGCTACTATTCCCAGCACCAGTTACGCTTTGTATAAGCAATTAATGCTTCTTCATTGCGCTCAGCTTGTTTGTCAGATACTGTATAACAAAAATGTGCATATGTTAGATCTCTCAATCAAAAGTTAAATCTTCGATCTTTCTTGTTATAACTTCAAAGATTTGGGTCATACTTTGTAAAATAGTTTAAAAATATTCCAAATACCCTTCTATATATAAATATATATATATATAAAGTTGTTAGTCTTTCTTTACGAGTTGGTGACACCTTACAGAAGGTATCATAAAATGTTTTGCTTTTGTGCATTTTTTGGTTTTCCTGAACAGTTCTTCGAGAAGCTTTGCCAGAGAAACATTGCCATACCGCTGAACTGATAATAATGGTACTCTGCAGCTAAGATCCTCTCATGCTGGCAAATGTTTGTCTCAATTTTTTCATTGAAAAATTTTATTGTCTACTTCTCTCGAGTTTTTTTGGCTCCAAAATAGGTGAGGCAGTCCAGTTCAGCAGTAACTATTGCGGGGAGAGAGAAATCAAACCTCAGCTAGAACAAATTCTCTCCTGCAACCACTATACATCTGATGGCCTGCCCTTTCATTCCTGACATATTGCTTATTAGAAAGCAAATGAGAAATGTTTCAGCTAGCAAATTCAACAATTCAAGAACATATAGATTTGATGAAAATTTTTTTAACATATTTGTGTTCATTTTGAATGTTGCTGATAAACAGCATTATAGAAATTTGCAAATGAGGAATGTTTCAGAATACATGAAACTAATTCAGCTACAGTTAACATTTTCTCTAACTTAACAGTGTGTGCATGCGTGCGTGCGTGCGTGCATGCATGCTATCTGAAGCAGTGTGACCATTGGCATGGAATAAGTTTGTTGGATGTGATAGGGAAGGTACTAGGCAGAATTGTACAGGGAAGATTGCAAGTGATTGCTGAAAAAATTCTGCCAGAGTCACAGAGTGGGTTCAGGAAAGGACGTGGTTGTGCAGACATGATTTTTGATGCTAAACAGCTTGTGGAGAAAGCGAGGGAACATGGTGAGTCATTATATGTGTTGTTTGTAGAATTGAGGAAGGCTTATGATTCAGTGCCCAGGCAAGCCCTATGGAAGGTCCTAGAGAAGTATGGTGTGCCAGAAAAAATGTTGAATGTTGTGAAGTCTCTCCATGAGGGGATGCATGCTGAGGTTAGAGTGGGTTCAACTGTAACTGATAGGTTTGAGGTCCGGAATGGCTTACGGCAGGGATGTACCCTGGCACCCACATTATTTATATCTACTTTAGTGCTATGGTGGCTGATTGGCGCAATAGGAGTAGTGGTGCAGGAGTGAGTGTGTTATATAAGCATGGTAGGAAGTTGGTTGGGGACCGCACAGCTAAGTCTAGATTGAGTGAGATGAGAGTAACTGAGTCCCAGTTTGCTGATAATGTGGCATTGTATGCAACCTCTTGGGATAGTTTTGAATCAGTAGCAGCAGAGTTTGTGAAAGTGGCAAGTGAATGGGGGCTGACTGTGAGTACTGAGAAGACAAAAGGGATGGTTGTTGGTGAGGGATTGAATGAGAGTGATGTCAGACCAGTGCAGGTGGAGGGTGGCTCTGTGGATGTAGTCCAGGACTTCACATACTTGGGTGCTAACATCTCAAGAGATGGGGAGATCACTAGTGAGGTGACTAGAAGAATTACTAAAGAAGCTAGAGCATTTGGATGTTTGAGGGTGCCAGTATTTAAGAACAAAGACCTCTCATTGGCCACAAAGAGAGCAGTGTATAGGGCAGTTGTTCTAGCTGTATTACTGTATGGAGCTGAAACTTGGACGATGAAGGCTGTGCATACAAGACATTTGAATTCTTTTCATAACCGTTGTATTCGGACAATCCTGGGTGTGACGAGGTACCAACAAGGAATGAAAGATTAACATCTTAAAGCCTATTACATAGGTTTGGCTTGCAGCACTCCATCTCTGATATCGTTCTGGAGCAGTGTTTAAGATGGCTGGGTCATGTGGGTCACATGGATAAAGAAAGGCTTCCAAATAGATTGTTGTTTGGGGAGCTTAACATGAAGAGACAATGCCACGGGACAAAGAAGAGGTGGAGGGATGTTCTGAAAGTGGATTTGCAGGCAATTGGTGTGTATGATAGATGGTATGAGTTGTACCAGGACAGGAAGGGGTGGTTTCACCTTTGTTTAGATGGTATAGAGAAGATTTCAACATCCAGGCGATGGAACACCTGCTCAGCTAACAAGCAATCTGAATTAGAACACTAAATTGTGCCTGCGGAAGGAAATTTCGAAGACAAGGAGATCTGACCAGACACCAACATTTCTGTGTGATGCGGTCATAAGCAAAGTTTATTGCCATTGGTCCTGGATTCATCCAGAACACTGCCATCATGATACTTCGTACCATGGGCAGCTTCAAGGTTCAAGATATGTGTGTGTGTGCATGGCGTGCGTGTGTGCACATCAATTCAACTTTGTGACAACAGGGTCAAGACTGCTATCAAAAGAAATGAAATAAACCTTAAGCTGTGATATGGTTTGTGGAAGAGGGAAGGGAAGTAGAAGTTCATGCTCTAAAATGGAAGCTTGTACAATTTTCTCAATATTATTGGTTCAATCTCAAGTTGTTGCTTTTGATAGATTATTCTTTAAATTCTCCGCATATCTGGTCCCGGGCTACGCCAGAGTATATTTATCTAGTATGATATAAACAGACTGTACACTCATTAACAAAACCTATTTATAGAACATACACTAAATAAAGAAAATAGGTATAATACAGGATTCTATCTTGGGTAAGGGTGGGGGATATGTGAACCGTCAAATTATATATTGGGGGGGGGGGGGGGGTAATGGATATAATTGTGTCCTTATCCCTTCTTAGTTGCTTTCTCACAACATTTTGTTGTTGTTGTTGTTGTTGTTGTTGTTGTTGTTGTTGTTGTTGTTGTTATTCTGAATAAAGTAATAAAGAAGCAGTTGGACAAGTTGAATGGGACTGGATACTGTGCAAACATAGAATAGCTCTCTTCCAAACTAGATATATATATATATATATATATATATATTGCAGTTGTGAATTCAGAGGTCACAAGTTAAGCCATTGTGTAGTGGCTTAGTTGTCTGGGGGATGCCCTAGTTACACTGAATGCAAGCCTGACATCCTGTGCGCATGCAGTATTGGAAATGCTGATGTCTTGAGTTCATAAAATTCCTGTAAGTGTGATCTCAAGTGTGGCATATCATTGCACTGTCAAGACCAGTTATTTTATTTGAGAGTTTTCTTTGGAGGAGCAAGTGCTACACTGGAATCCTTCAGCAGGTGCTTGTAGACTCAAGTACTAGTTTTTGTTCACATTTAAATGCATTAGGTTCATATTTGAGGAACAAAGGAATCCATATTAGGCAGTGTACTGCCCAAGTTTTTTTCTCTGTCAATGAGAGCACATAATGTTTATAAGAATAGGAAGCCTGGAGATATATGTATATTTGTGCTTATTGACTTAAGTACTTGTTTTTGTTCATATTTATGTGACAAATGGAATCCATATTAGGTGGTGTACTGCCCATGTTTTTTTCTCTGTCAATGGCAGCACATAATGTTTATAAGAATAGAAAGCCTGGAGATATATGTATATTTGTGCTTATTGACTTAAGTACTTGTTTTTGTTCATATTTAAGTGACAAATGGAATCCATATTAGGCGGTGTACTGACCATGTTTTTTTCTCTGTCAATGACAGTTAATGTTTATAAGAATAGGAAACTTGGACATATATGCATTTTGTGCTTGTAGACTTAAGTACTTGTTTTTGTTTATATTTAAGGGACACAGGAATCCATATTAGGCGATGTACTGCATGTTTTTTCCTATGCTACAACCTAGCAACCCTGCCTCACACTGCTAGCAAGCTCACTCGCAATGTCTGCACTAATCTTTGCTCATTTTTGTCACCATTTAGTCCACAACCAAAGCTCTGAATATTCAGAAATTCGCTATCAGCACTCTCAAAATTGTATAACAGTTCTATTCCTGTGGTATGGTAAAAGCATGAGCTACTCTGTAGTTGCAGTTCTCAAAAAACATCATTGCCAGTCAATGCATGCCAATACATTTTCTATTATGCATGTGATTCACTGATACCATAAGTAGTTGTGGCAGTTAGTACTTGACGTAATCATGCAAGCCTCCTATTGACCACTGCCTCAATTAGGCGGCAGAACAACTTTGGTATAGCCATATCCCCAGACCCTTTCCAAGCGTAGTAATTTGGTAAAGGGTTGAGCTACACCAGACTATTCTAGGGGAGGGTTTAAACTGACCCCTCCCCCTTATCTAGCAGGCCACGCCTTCAAAAGACGATGGAAGGATCTGGTGCCAAAGGTATATCAATTTGCCCACAGAAGTGCAATTAACAGTGTCCTGGTTGGTGATTTATTTGCACAATCAATATTTGAACAGTTTGATCAGTTGCCAGCCTGTTCTGCTTCTTATACTCCCTACTTTAACCAAAAATATAAAACACAGGTGCCATTTGCAATAAACACAACAGAAGTATGGTTCCATGTGGAAGGGAACACAATCTGTAGCCACACACACACCAGATCCATCTAGGAAGGTGTGGCCAGACAGATTAAGCCACACACCCTTTAGATCTGTCCCTTCACCAATTTAAAAACGGGCTGTCTCAGTGCACCTGTGTGTATGAAGCCACACACACCTAATTTTTTTTGTGGCAAGCATCAAAATTCTGTGAAATAATACAATTCCAATAAAAAAATTTATTCAATTTTTATGGGAAATAGCAATTCAACAGGGAAATAGCAATTTACTTGAATATCAAAGTGATGAATAAAGCCCTGTCCACACTGCATCAATAAAACCAGTTCACCCGTGTGTGGAACTGGTTCCACACGTCTACTCTATACCTGGTTTCATCCCAACAGGTTCTACCCGGTTTCACCTGAAACCTTCAGAAGAATACGCTTCAAGCGGTTCAGATTTATTGAACATACCTGTGGCTTTATTGCTGATGTTTGCTATTTGGAGTTTAGCTACTAAATGCTCTCCCCCCCCCTCTCTTTGTGCGATGACATTGCGGAGGGAAAAAGACAGAACAATGGAGCACACCAGAAAATAAAATACCCTGTTTCTATATGTGGTAGAGGAAAATCGATTAATCTCCCCAGCCAATTATTTAGTCCACGCAGGTGATGTGGAGCAGGTTCAGCACTATCTAGTGTGGAGGCAAGAAAACGTTTGAACCGGGTGTTGCTGGACACCTGTTTGTAGTGTGGACAGGGCTTAACTTAATATTCCCATATCAAGATTAAATCTGGGCTCTCTGTGGGAAGGCCTTAAATGAACAAGGGTTCATGGTTTAAAAAATATATACACAAGATCAAAACTAATTGGGAGGCAGGGGGGAGGGGAAGGTGGAGAAGACGTGGAGAGATAATGGTTTATGAATTTCAGAGCTCAAAACCATAATATTACAGAGGGTAGTGGAGGGAGTGAGGGGGGGGGGGGGGAACCAGGGGAGTGAGGGGGATCAGATTTCAATGCTGTGCAAATAAAATTTAAACTTTGATTGTACCATTAAAAGAAAACTAAAGGGTTAACCATACTTCTTATGAAACAGACTCAGCATATATATATATATATATATATATATATATATATATATAATTGGATGAGGTTCAGGCTCTGCTGCATTTATACAGAGCTGAAAGTGTTCACACTAAAGATATGACAAGCTAAGAAGCAATGCTGGTACTCCAAACACTGAAATCAAAACTATTCACTGAGTATAACTTACAGTCAGTCTCTATTTCCTCTCTTGGCACAAATCTGTTGGTGAGGAGGTTCTTGTCAGGCACTACAAACTGGACCAGTGAAGAGCAGCTCTGCAATCCATTGGTTAGGGATTCTGGTATGGAAGTGTTGACATCATTCCATACAATCAGAACTTTGTGGAAAATAGGCATGCTGCAGTAGTGCTTGATCAGTCTATCCAAAATCTGCTCTCTCTTGTATGTCTGTGCCACAAATGTGCACCTTTCCTCTGGTGAATCGACTCTGTAGATCTTATTCTCATAACGACTAAGCTTCGCTTTTAGAGTTTCAGGAGCGGTGGGTTCAACGTACCGGCCAGATCCCGGAGGGTCCAGAAATGGAGCTCCACCAGGTCTCACAATATAGTTCGCCTTGGTAGTGTCAGGAACATAGTCTGGCCTTACCAAAGCATAGAGGTGTTTCATATGCCCCAAGCCTGCGGGAGGAATGAACCATAATAACACGACCACCGTCAATGAACCACTGAGGCAACTAGCCCAAAATACACACTTCTTCGAACTCAACGACATCAGGGCTTTCCCAATTACGCTAGTATATTTAGCATATTTAGCATATTTTCGAGCATAATTGGTAGCTAGGAGCATAGCTGGGAGCATAGCTGGGAGCATAATCGGTAACTCCGGTGCATAATTGGTGGTTGGGAGTTGAGAAAACTGAATATACCTATACTGGATCACTTTTCAATATAATGGATTAATAACATGTTTCTTGCAGTATGAAATCGAGATTATTTTGGAAGACAAAAACCGGATTATCTGCGCCAACATATTCAAAGCACACATTGGTGATCAAGGTGGGATATGCTCAAGCAAGTTCATGAATTCTTAACGAGTTTATGAATTCTTAACCAAGTTTATGAATTCTTAACCAGAGTTTGTATCATTCAAATCTGCTTGAGTTATTATCTAACCCCACAAAGAGCATACAGCTATATACATGTTGGCAATATTTTTGTTAAGGCAACATACAATCTTTAAGGAGATGGCACCTTAGTATTGAACATATATCCTTTCTTTTCTCTATTGCTACTACAGTTCATTATCCCAACATTGCTGCTATTTGCTATATGATTACTTTGGTTGAGGTTTTATAATGATCTCAAAGTATTATTGAATACATTCAAAACATCCCTTCTTTTTTGTCCTGCCAAAGTGTGTGAACTTAAACATACCAATGTTGATATTGAAGTTTTAAAAATTTTCCTCTTTTTCACTCTGTTCATCCAGATGATATGAAAGCTGGGCTACCCATGTATTGATCCCAAGCTGTGGGTGTGTCTGCTGAAGTTTTAAAATCACACTGGTGGCCAAACACTGAGTATAAACTACCAAGATGGTCCAGTGCTGGTAAGCAAGTGATTTCAGTACAGCCTTGGTCAGCTGTAGCTGAAAGATACTCAAAATTCTTTCAATGAAAGACAAAGCTGTTATTGGGAATATTATTAATAATTTTCTTTTTTTGTTGTTGACACTTTTATGAATTTGCCTTTGATTTGAAATGAATATTTTTTAACCTTATGAAATTGATGATCTATGTGGGAATAATTAATTATATAAATATAAAGCATAATTGGTACTTTCAGAAGCATAATTTAAAAATTAGCATAAGTGGGAAGGCCTACCCAAAGCCATACAGCCCTTGTGGTAATGCAGGAAAATGATCCCCGTGGCCAAATTAATTTACCACCTCAAAGCTGTATGTGAATATGTGAAATAGTACCAAAAGGGCACCAAGTACCTGCTACGTTTTGTTTCTCCATTGTTGCAATTTTTTTGGTTTTGTTTTTATGGTTTTTTATAGTCCTGCTATGTAGCCAGTTATCCCATTAAAAATTTGATCTTTACGTGCATCGAACAAAAATTAAAACATCCTGCTACAGAACATGTATATGAAGTGTAAAGGGAAGACCAGATTTACTCCAGAGTTCCTTTGTATGTGACCATTGAAATTTCATGCAAACTATCAAGTATAGGATAGGGCAGGGTCCCAGATACTTAAAATTTCAATGACATTTGACATGTCCAACAACAGGATGTATCACATTTTATGCATCTGAAATTCCGATGACATTTGACATGTATGGTATATTTCGCAGATGAAACATTTCACCTATCCACAGAGATTCTGGACACGTCCTACATATTGGAGATATTAACTTTTATGTTATTGTCATGCATAGAAAATGTTACATGCTGTATACCCATCATGCACTAATGCAGTTAAACTATCAATGTGGAAAAATAGCTTTTAAAGTCGGTGTAAGTGTCTTATAAGTTAATTATAACAATAACATTCACTAGTATAACATGGAGAACGAAGAAGATTTATCACATACTTGATGCAAGCAATAACATCAGCAATGGGGTTTATCTTACAATTTGTTACGTGTAATTAAACACTTCTTCAAAATCAGATGAATCAATATTCAATGTTGGTATGTTTGTTTGATCATTGTGATTGTATATCCATGTCAGAATGCCATTAAGAAAAGTTTCACAGTAGAGTTCTTAGCTTAGACAAAGGGTTTTCCTTCATGATTTTCAATGATTCTATTCAAGGTAGAAAGAAGATCTCCAACTTGGGCGGTGCCGAACCAACTCATCCCTTTCCGCTACTTCCTCTGACATCATCACAGGTGTAACTTGTTTTAAATACTTGTTTCCTTCACCTTGATCTCTGTATGTCTCTCACACAGCTGCAAATCACAAATAATGTCAAAATAATGCCTTATACAAACATCTTTTCAACTGATATTACATGGATAAGTTCAAATATCATATGATCATGCATTATTTAAAGAGTAACTAAAATGGTGGGGGGGGGGGGGGGGGGGGGGGGGAATTATGGTCTTAACTTGTCCTGATGCATTACCTGGTAAAAATATTTTTGTGGAAAGTTTTGTTCCGACATTCATGAAGAAAATTTAGCTTTCAAAATTTACTTTCTGTGAGGATGTAACTCTTCAAAGACATCACAAGGGGGACAACAGCTCTAGCTACTCACTGAATGATATACGCTACTTAAACAAACTTCAATAATTCTTCAAGTCAGGAGACAAGATTGTTATGGCAAATCAGGAGTGGTAGCAGTTTATTAGCATGTAGTGAGATAGCAACTGCAGAAGAGCTAGGGGGTAGCAAATCTGAAGGAATAAGTGAAGAAGTCCCTTTGGAGAGTGGAATACTTCCTCAAAATTTTAAACCAAAGTGACACCGATTCCTCCCTCTTCAACTTCATCCAACTCTGATTCAGGTGCAGAAAATGAGGATTAAAAACTCATTTGTCATGGTATAATCTAGCTATTTGTAAAATACGTACTAGCTTGCTTCAGCCATTTTAGGTGAAAACTAGATATTTAATAGCTAGCTAGCTATATAACTGTGTTCTATATAAACTTCATTATTACATTTATAACCTCTACATTATTAGGGGAGTTCAACTATGAATATTATAACAAGGGTTACAAAGAATAATTACACACTTTATTATATAGTTATTATATATCTAGCTCACACCAAAAGTGGCCAAAGCTGGCGAGCAATTATTTTGCAAATAGCTAGACTTGCCATGATGAATAAAAAAAAGTTTTTCATCCTCACTTTCTGTGCCTGAATCAGAGTTGGACATGAATGACTTAACCATTCCTACATTCCTAAGCACCTAGTGTACTGAGAGTGTCAAAACTAACCTTTCATGGCAGTCCACCAGACCCTTACATTGTCCATCAACTCTGTCAAGGGTCTGGACCCCCCCCCCCTTTTTTTTTTTTTGGAAAAATCATAGGGGGAAAAACAACTGAAATTAGGAAATGTAAATAAGAAGAAAAAGAAAAGACTGAAAACCATTACCCTCAAATAACCTGTGAGCAAGGTGAACATTCTACATGGAAACAAAGGGGGGGGGGGGGGAGGGGGGAGGGAGAGGGGAAGAAGAGAAAAAAACCCTGCAAACCACCAGCTTAGTGGTTTCATGATTATCTAGTGTCCTCCTTGTGATGATAATAACCAACAAGGTGGATCCAACATAGATCCATTACTGAAGTGTAAAATTAGCCCTTGAAGGATAATCTATATATATATATTAGAAGACCTGTGTAACTGTGTAACTGTGTTTGTCCGTTTCTCAAAATCCCTCTGTTAGATTTTGACCAAACTTTTAGGGATGGAGGAGACCCACCCTGAGATGGTTTAAGCCAGGTGGCATGTCTGGGAAAATACAGAATTTGTCTGTCTGTCTGTCTGTCTGTCTGTCCATCTCTCTGTATGTTTGTACCATCATTCCGGCCAAACCGGTAGGTGGATTTCTCTGAAACTCTGCATGATGATAAGTTTTGACCCAACTTAAAACATGGGCTAAAAATTTTACAAAGTGGTTACCATGGTAATGAGAAAAGCCAAAAATGGTATTTTTTTCCTAGAGATCTAAAACTTGGTATGAATATACAGCTTCACTCTGGGAGTAACATGGGCTGTGTTCCACCTGGCCACACCTCTTCCTTTCTCTGTGTAAGGCTATCAATGCCAAAAATGTTATTTCAGCAAAATCACTTGAACCTAGGGAGTTAAACCAATGAACCCATATATATTTAGAATCAATATAATCTGAGGAATTTTTTAAGTATATTTATATGACCACACCCACTTCTGTTTTCGTGTCAGGCCCAAAAGAGGACAAAAAATAGTACTTTGGCCAAACAAACCCTTGGAGTGACAGATTTGATATATGGTTTGTACACTCAACTTTGACTATAATGTTTGATGTTGAAATTGGCCGGGCAATGCCGGGTACATGCTGCTAGTTCAAAATGAAATAAACGTAACTACTTTTGACAAATTAAAGGGGGTAAAAACATACAAAAGAAGAGGCCAGATACTTCAAATATTTCAAAAGAAAAACAAAGGTCTTAATTTAAAATTTTAAAAATTAATAATAAAGAAAGTAACAAAATGAAGGAGGAAAATACTAAGTGAAGTGAATCTTTTGAAGAATGATTGTTTACTCCAGACAGTGCTTAATAAACATTGTTCAGTATTTAATGATGAATTGGGTTGCATGAAAGACATGAAGGTCAAGTTACTAATTGATTCTACTGCCAAGCCTAAGTTTTTCAAGCCACGCAGTGTTCCATTCACACTAAGAGATAAGGTGGAAACTGAGCTCCAAAGGCTATAAAGCCTTGGTATTATTTCTCCTGTGAAATTTTCAAAATGGGCTGCGCCCATAGTTCCTGTGGTTAAGAAGAATGGTACTGTACGTATATGTGGGGACTACAAGGTCACTGCTAATAGGGCTACTCTCACAGAGTCCTATCCACTTCCACTAGTGGATGAGTTAATGACAGACCTTGCTGGAGGTAAATACTTTACCAAACTTGATTTATCCCAAGCTTACCTACAGTTGCCCCTTGATCATGAATCCTCTGAATTATTGACAATTAATACCCACAAGGGATTGTTCAAGTACAACAGGTTACCATTTGGTGTGTCTAGTGCACCAGCAATATTTCAGCGCAGCATGGAGACCCTCTTACGGGGCTTGAATGGTGTGTCCGTTTACCTTGACGACATCCTAGTTACAGGATCCACACATGAGAACCATTTGCATAACCTTGCTGCTGTGCTGGAACAAATTGAACAGGCAGGCCTAAGACTTAATCGCTCCAAATGCTTCTTTTTACAACCCAGATTAGAGTATTTGGGACATGTCATTGATGAAGCTGGTAGACATCCTACTGAGGATAAAATTAGAGCCATTAAGGAGCCACCAGCTCCTACTAACATTACTGAGCTTCGTTTTTTTCTTGGAATGATTACCTACTACAGTAAATTCCTACCTAACGTGTCCACAAAGCTAACACCCTTATATGCACTGTTGGCAAAGAAGAAGAGGTGGTCATGGCACACCAAGGAGGAGGCTGCTTTTCAGTTAGCAAAACAAGCTCTTCTTTCAGATGCAGTTATTGTACATTTCGATAGTTCAAAGCCTTTAATCCTGGCATGTGATGCTTCACAGTATGGCATTGGTGCTGTTTTGTCTCATATATTTGAAGATGGACGAGAAAAACCCATTACATACACTTCTTGAACTCTGAGCCCTGCTGAGAAAAGATATTCACAGCTGGAAAAAGGTCTAGCTATTGTCTCAGGAATTAAATTTCACAATTTCCTGTATGGTAGACATTTTATTATCGAGTCTGACCACCATCCATTATCCTTCCTGTTTAATGAAGCCAAAGGAATTCCCCAAATGGCATCTTCTCGCATACAGAGATGGGCAATTACACTCTCTGCTTATAATTACACTATCTGTTACAAGAAAGGCAAAACACTGTGCAAAGCAGATGTATTAAGCAGGCTCCCATGCCCAGTCACCACAGCCACTAATGATACATGCACAGAATTGGTTAACCTTGTACAACACATGTCCTCCACTTATGTTTCAGCATTGCATATTAAGGACTGGACCACAAGGGATCCTCTCCTCTCCAAGGTGCGGAGATTTATTCAGCTTGGTTGGCCAAACAACGTCACAGAAGTTCCATGCAAGCCTTACTTCTCTAGGAAGGGTGAACCAAGTGTGTTGGATGGTTGTATCCTATGGGGTACTTGTGTAGTGATTTCACTGCCTGGTAGGCAACTCCTACTTAAGGAATTACACCAAGCTCACCCAGGGGTTACAAAAAAAAACACTAGCTCGCAGTTACATTGGGTGGCCTAACATGGATACTGATATTGAAACCCTGGTGAAAACTTGTACTGAGTGTCAAGAGTCTCGACCCTCACTACCTACTACCTACTGCTCTGCTCCACCCATGGGAGTGGCCAGCAAGTCCGTGGAGCCGCCTCCACATTGATTTAGCAGGTCCTTATTTGGGACACATGTTTCTTGTTCTGGTGGATGCCCATTCTAAATGGATGGACGTGAGACTCATGCATTCTATTAAAGCCCATAGCATGATTGAACAACTCAGAGTGATATTTGCTACACATGGCATATCACAGAAAATTGTTTCTGATAATGGTCTGACATTTACTAGTCAAGAGTTCAAAACTTTCATGACTCAGAATGGAGTTCTCCACATCACATCTGCTCCATATCATCCGTCTACGAACGGACTCGCAGAACTGTCCAGACTTTCAAGCAAGCTCTGAAACGCATCCAAGGCAGTTCAATTCAGGAAAAACTTTCCGAGTTTCTCTTCCCTCACACTATGATGGGGACTGCACCTGCTGAACTCTCATGGGACGCCGCCTTCGCTCTTACCTGTATTTGCTCTTTCCTACAGTTTCACAGAATGTTGAGAGTAAGCAACTGAAACAAAAGGAGGAACATGATTAAAAAAAAACCAGTGCATACATTTTCTATTGGAGATCTTGTGTATGTAGAGGATTTTACAGCCTCACCACAAAAATGGATTCCAGGGAAGATTGTTGAAGTTACTGGACCTCTCTTTTGTTGCATTGAGCTTCTCGATGGCAGTACAGTTCGAAGACATGTTGATTATGTGATTCAGCGATGTCTAACCGATGTTCCCGCTTCGCCTGCCGTCCTGGCTCCAACTCCAGTTTCCGTTCAACCAGTGGATCCACTTGCACTTCCAGATCTTCCATCAAGCCTGGATCTAACTCCGAGTCAACCAGTTTCTCCACTTGATCCTCCACCTGCTCGTACTCCAACGCCTCCAAGACATTCTACCCGTACCCGGCAGAAACCTGCAAGGTTCAAAGCATGATCATTGTCATTCTCATTCCCTTAATACAATCCTTAATGAGGGGGAGTGTGGTAAACTATACCACTCCAGTATAATGATTATACCACTCAAGGATGATGCTTCATGACGTCATTGATTATGCATTCATTACCATATATTGTATGTATATAAAACATTGCAATTGTCTTTGTCTTTGTTCTTCCATGTGTTCTTGTACTTCATCGGTCTGCAATACTTGTCATCTTGCAATGAAAGGTTCTGTTAACTTTTATAAGCGAATATTAAACATGTGCATTTATTAACTGGCTATCAATAAAACCAGTATTAAGATATCACATAAGATACCACAAAAATGATTTCCTTTTATCAAAAAAATTCATTTCAAATGAATTCCCTAGTTCCTTTGAAAATTTTAGTCTGGAATGGAATGTGGTTAAAAGGGGAATATTTCCCCATTAGAACAAGCTCCATCCACATCTCCCCTCCCCCCCCCACAAACAAACTTTACCCCAAACATGCAACACCACCATGGATGGACATCGCCATGTAAAAATTCAGTATTTAAAACCCCCCTTTAAGTCCTTGCCGAAACAAGCCATATTTACCATGAATAGATATAGCTATGTAAAAATACGATATTTTGCCCCCCCCCCCCCCCCCCAACCCAGTCAATTAAAAAGGGAAGAAGAAGTATGAAATGAATGGGGAGAAAAGAAGGATAAAAAAAGAAGAAGAAGAAGAAAGGTGATGCAGTATTTATTAACAGAATTAGAGCATCAGAATACCTCGGAACAAAGGCTTTTATCAGTAAAGAATTGGTACAAAGATTAAGTCACAAATCAGATAAGGTAAAGTCACAAATCAGGTAAGGTAATCTAAATTAACACATGCAAATGAGTGGGAGTAATAATAAGGTTGAAACATCACATCATCACCCCAGATTTTAAAACTAAGTCTATCAGGGGGTTACTTGTTTTGCACTGAACCACTGAACATCGAAATGGTGGGCATCCTCAGTATCGGGAATTATGGGGGCTTCTTGTGGAGGAGCTCCATTAGATCCTCATTCAAAGGTTCAGGCAGAATTTTATTAGGATGAAAAGTATCTTCAGGAAGAGGAGCCAGGTGGGTAATGACACAGTTGTCTCTCGATCATCTGTGAGCACATGAGCATATTGAGGGTTGGCCTGCAGAAGTTCAACTTCGTCCACCAGGGGTTTGCTCTTGTTAGTATGGACATGATGATTGAGTAGTACTGGCCCAGGCGTAATAAGCCAGAAGGGTATAAATCCACCAGTGGATGATCGGCTCTCATAGTTGAAGAGCCTTTTGTGTGGGCTGCAATTGGTTGCTGTGCACAGGAGAGAATGAAGTGAGTATAGTGCATCTAGGAGTACATCTTGCCAATGTTTCATGGGTTGCCAGTTCATCAATTTTTTCTTTAAATTACTGATAGGATTTTATCTGGTCCACTTGACAGGCCATGTTAAAATGCATTAACGTGTCTTTGATGTGGTAGTGTGTGAAAGGCTAAGCATTCCCTTTGATGAAAATAAAATGGCGGATGTGGAAGAGCCTTTTTTGGGCTTCTTTCAGTTACACTTGAACAATGGGGTTTGGATGAAGGAGACATAGCCGAGGTTACTTTCGCTTACCTGAATATCATATCTGCCAAATTTCAACAGGATCCTCACAACCCTTTCCAGTTTATTGTACACATAAATAAATTAATTAATAAATAAATAATTAATTAATTAAATAAACAAACAAACAAAAAAAAAACAACTAAATAAATAAATAAATAAAAAAATATATATATAAATACCACTAGCTCTATTAGTATAAGATTAGAGAATCAGAATACCTCGGAACAAAGGTATTTATCAGCAAAGAATTGGCACGAAGAAGATAAGTCACAAATCAGGTAAGGTTAGTTGAACTAAATTAACACATGCAAATGAGTGGACGTAATAATAAGTTTCAAACATCACATCAGGTGAAGCAAAAAAAAAAAACAACCATAGGACTACCACATGATGTGGTAGTCAGTCCTATATCCTACCTAACTGAGCATGCAGGTGAAAGCTAATCAAATTTGTTGTTGCTAAATGGTTTGTAGAGAAGGAAAACTTAAAGAAAGAAATGGATGTTTGACCACTACCATAGTAAATCACAGATAAGATACATGAACAGAGTTGAGAAGCCTGGAATCAGAATCTAAACATTTGTAAGACCAGAGACCATTGTTCCTCTAACAGTGGATGATTTTTAATTTCCCCTTTAGTAAAAGTATTATTTTGTGCACACTAGTACTAGTGTTGCTTATTTTTGATGACTTTTAGAACACCAATTTTCCCTGGAGGTCAAATGTTAAATCAGCATGATTTTAGTGCAACACACACACACACAAAAAAACACTATCCAAGACCACACACAGAACATCCTGGGTATGTTTTTGTTCTTTCTAAAAAACAAAAACAAAAACAAAAAAAAACAAAAAAAACACCATATATATATATTATCTCAATGGTTGTTATTTCTCAGTTTGTGTGAGATGCATTGATCCAGTTATGTGTTCAACTGCCTTTCATGATATCTCAGTTCCTTGTATGCTTGTAACCAGTTAAACACTTAATACATAAATAGATTGATCCATGATAGGCTATGTAACCATAATATCCACATTATACTAGGAACAAGAGTCAATCTTCACTTTGAGCAAAAATCATTGGAAGATGTATGATGAATAATTCAGTTTCCTACATGATGGTTTGTGTAAGTATTGTGTTCAATTAAATAGCCCAAGTGCTTAGAGTCTTGTTACAATTAAGTTAGTACAGGTATTAAAGCGTATTGCAGTATTATATTTATGATGTTTTCACTCATAAGACCTCAATGTTCTGTCCATATGTCAAACTTTGATCAAGCTTGACCCCAAGTTAAACTGGGAAATGGTAGTTTGGTATCGCTATCCCATCAACTGGGAGTGGACTTCCTTGTTGTTGAGGTGGAAAGCTGTCACAGTTGTCTTGACGAAGTTGAGCTTTATCTCAATCATTTCAAAAACCTAACAATGTCCACCACATATAATGTCAGGTTTGACTCAACCAAATCCAATCTCAGTCCAAGCTTTACAAGGCCAGGTCATTGGCATAGTCATACTGTTTGGCAGTTGTGCCCATAGATGTTGAACATCATTGATGACAGAGAGAAACTTTGGAGGACACTGTTCTTGAGTCTACATAGTCGGCTGGACTCCACACTGCTGGTTTTCAGCACCAACTGTGGATTTAAATCATTTCTACTATGAATAGGCCATCTTTTATATTATTAAGAATATAGCTAATATACATGATCTGATATCTACCCATTCTCTTACTTCATGTGCTACCTGTTTCCAGGCATTTCCCCTGGCTTTTTGATCCCAGTAGGACCTGCTTAAAACCTGCTACAAACATGGAAAGTTCCGAATAGCCTCTATTAACTTTTCTTCTTCCATTCAATTATGAATTAAGTAGATTTCGCTCCCAATTTTATTTCCCCACAAGGCAGGCTCCTGAACCAACAGTTTATCTTCTCTTAAGGTAGTAAGTGCTATAAAGCACTTTCAAATCTCTGCTGGAAAATGTTACAATTGCATTTTAAAGAATAATGGCATTGAAAGTTTCACCTGAAAAATTTGTATTTTATCTATACTCAATGTAATTTACCTCTCAGTTCACAGTCACCACAGTTGCAGAAAGCCAACGGATTTAAACAGCACTTTCTAATCAGCACTTTTTAATTGTGGAAGCTGTGAACAGATTTCTAATTCTACCATTTTTGCTGGTCATTTACTTTCTTGTAGCTTAGCTTGTTGGCCATGTAGGTTAGCATTCTTGCTAGCTTTATTTATCTTATTGTTTTTTTAGGGTGAGGGGAAAAAAAGGTAAGGGGAAAAGGAAAAGGAAAAAAGGAACAAAATAAGGGCTGGTGGGGTGAATTTGGAACCACAGACCTTTAGATTGGGAGAATGTGTGCATTGATTGGGCCATGATTTTTTGGGAATAAAATGAAGGACACCAATGCTGACCTAAACAAGTAAAAATAAAACTGATTTCGATTCTTTCTTGTAGCTTAGCTTGTTGGCCATGTAGGTTAGCATTCTTGCTAGCTTTATTTATCTTATTATTGTTTTTTTAGGGTGAGGGGAAAAAAAGGTAAGGGGAAAAGGAAAAGGAAAAAAGGAACAAAATAAGGGCTGGTGGGGTGAATTTGGAACCACAGACCTTTAGATTGGGAGAATGTGTGCATTGATTGGGCCATGATTTTTTGGGAATAAAATGAAGGACACCAATGCTGACCTAAACAAGTAAAAATAAAACTGATTTCGATTCTCCCGGAACAGATGCTGCTGTTAAAAAAAACCAATAAAAACTCCTTGTGTGTTCTGAAATTTTTTTGTGTTCACAGGGACAGGTGTCACAGGAAATTTGGTGGAAAGTGGGTTGCTGTGTCCATATTTCCTACGAAATTGGGTCGCCTGTGTCCAGATTTCCTAGGAAAATGGAACGCCTCCTAGGAAATTTGGATGCTTAATCTTTTCCTGCTGAAGATGTTACTCTTTCAGGATTCCACTTCTGAGATGTCCACCATAGGACATTTGGAGAGCCCCCCTGCACACCCTAATCATGGAGGGGTAATCCAGGGAGACCCTTGGCCTGGTAGTATAGCACATTTAATAGCACGTGGCATAAATTGGCATAGCTACATCATCATAGCTGTGTTAGCTCTATTTTTGCAGAGGACTAGGGCTTGTCACTTAAGTCACCATAACCCCCCCTTTTATAATCATGATTGCAATGTTATTTGTTTGTCTGATTAGGGTCATCTTTCTAGATCATTCACTTGTCATCTGATTTTTATATAAATAGCCTTGATGATTTCTTGTGTCTTGCATATTCTGAAAGATATAAATTGCACTTCTACCTAAACAATCAAGGTTGAGCTTTTTCACACTAAGCAGGGTGTATTTCAAATTTCCTGTAAATTTTTTTTCAAATTGGCTGTTTGTTTTTTTGTTGTCCCTTTTCTATGTGTGAGTTGTTATGAGTTAGATTGTGTTTGCTTGCTTTCAGATGATATGTTGAATATCTCCACAAGCACAAATTTTTAGAAGATTCAGTTTATTGGAACCACAACCTTTACCATTTTTTTTGTGCTCAAGATCTGAAGTTCATTATCAGCAAGAGCACATAATTGGTTTGCTGCATCCTATAGCACTTAGTTGACATTTTTATTTATGGGTTGTTGTTTTGTTGTTGTTTTTTGTGGGTTTCTTTTCAAACTGAAACTGTCTCTCATATTTATAACCACCACAATTACATACAGCTGCAAGAAAATAAGATGTGCATGAGTCTGCAAGATCTTTAGTCAAAAAAATAATAATAATAATAATAATGATTTCAAACAACAAAAAGAAAATGTCATTTTTTATGAACTGTGTTGAATTTTTGGGTCAATAAACGTTAACAATTATGTTCAAGAAATGTCAAAATAATGGTCCAAAAATTATTGCTTGTTTATTTTTAGCAAACAAAACATCTCAACATTGAAATATGGGTGCAGATACTCAATGTTGGTAATGATCACTGGACCTGTATCAGCAACATCCATTGTGAAGAAGAGGGTCACGTCTAAGTGTATGATTCTGTGTATACAACTATTCCGAAACGTGCATAAAAAATGTATTCAGCAACTGGGGTGGCTACTGTTCACATCAAAGAGAAATATAAAAATCGATATGTGGACACTGTAAAGCAGAAAGGAAGCTCTGACTGTGATGTAATTTTCATTGCCACTGCAACAGCACTCTGTCA
Source organism: Lycopodina hypogea (assembly GCA_963969325.1). NCBI lineage: Eukaryota > Metazoa > Porifera > Demospongiae > Poecilosclerida > Cladorhizidae > Lycopodina > Lycopodina hypogea. Next base: position 5,389,693 of record OZ017783.1, on the reverse strand, counting down.
AGGAGAAAGACCAGAGCAGATGTCATGGGATCAGGCTATGCTTCGTGATCACTTAGTGTCATGCTTTGACAAAAAAGACATGGCTGGGTTTCCCTTAACCACAATGGATAAGAGGACTGTGAAGACCTTCATTGTCCAGTTTGTACCAGTGTACTGCAACTGCTGGCAACCATCGGTGCACAAAGTATTTATGGCACAATATGATAAGTGTAAAGAATGGTACCACGAGAATTGTGAGAAGCTGCCACCAAAGGTAACATTAAAGATCTTTTTGTGTGTCATAATTGTATTTTATAAAATAAAGAGACTTCATGGTAATCTGCTAACACTATTGAATTATATGAATGTGATCATTTAAGAAAAAGCATTGTCAAAATATGATTACTTAACTACCAAGTTCATTTGTTGATATTTTATCTTGTGCTGGAGTACTCCATAAAGGTGTAAACACTTGTTATATCCTTCCAGACAAACATAATCATGGGCACAAAGTTATGTTTGGAATATACATCATATATAGAGTGTGTGCATATAGATACACATATATACAGACAAAATGTATATATACACACATATATGCATAGCTAGATATATAATGTATGCATAGATATAGATATGATTTTAAGTAAATTTAACTAATTACCTCTAAGTTTCTACTATTTGATGGTGAATATAATTGCCATAATTGCCATGAAACATCAATAACAACACATTCATTATACTCAACAACTCTTCTTCAATCTCTACACTGGCTATAGAATGTTCATAATTGTAACAATATTATTATGGAGAGTTGCCCCAGTATCTCAGTCACTGATATACCACAGAGTAGTCAGGCTCAACGGGATAAATGCCCCTTATACTGAGATATAGAATGCAAATTAGAATGATTAGACTATACTTACAGTTACTTTCCTCACCTCCACTTCTCACAGCCACCCAGATAGACTACCCTTATATCACACAATTTTTCCTTTCCTTTCTCTGAGCACAACTTCTGCTGAGAATTCCCACCACAGGAGAACTTTTACAACGCCACTGCTGCATGGTGGGAGTTCTCATGCCACCCGTGCATGTGCAGATGACCAATAAGAACTCCTACCAGGGGAGAACTCTCACCACGCCACACTGGTAACGCTCACGGTAAGTGTTCTTACTCTAGGCACACACCCTGAACCAGGCTGAAGGGCTGTGAGATAGTACCAGGCAGCATGCTCAGGCTATCAGTAACCTCAAGACTAAATAAATGGTGGCTGGTAGGCAAATGAAAGCTGGTGACAAGGAACCCACAGCTGTTGTGGAATTCCCTACCTTGTTTTCAGATTGCCCACCCCCCCAAAACCATTCTTTATGTATTTTAAAAATCAAATTATTACTTTGACTGAGCTATAAAATTAAAGGGAGGGAGAAGGGGTGCTGAGAATGTGTGTGGAGTTGTAAGAGTGGGTGCATGGGTGCCTGCGTGTGCTTGCGTGTGTGCATATGCTTGCGCATGTGCGTGTCTATATTATGTAAGGATTACATAAACAATGTGTTTTGGTTCCTTTTTTTTTTTGTGGTATTCATTTATGAAATATATTTTTATTGGAAATGATTACTAATTTTAAAAAGGAATGTAAATGAATGTATATAGTCAGATAGGTTTAAGTAAATTTGTCTTTATGATTCAATAAATGTTAGTTGAGAGGTGTACAACTACTTTATTCCAACTGAGAATTATTTTTTCTGCACAGAATTTCTTGTGTAGGTTTGAGTAGAATAGAATTTCTAAGGGATGCATAGGACCATACAGGTTTGGATAAATTTATTTTTCTGGTTTAATACATGTTGGTTATGTGGTATACAACTCACTTTTTTCAAGGGAGATTACTTTTGGTGCACTTGCTCAAGAGTGGAGAGTTTCTAAATGTTGGTCTGTTTTGTAGAGTGTCTTGTTGTCATGCAAGGGATGGTTTTTTTTTCTCTCTCTCAACCCCCATTGCATTTTTTTCCTTTGACATATTTATGCATTTTTTTTTTTTTTGGTCTGAAAGGGACACCATATTTTATTTATTTATTTATTTATTATTTTTTTTTTTTTTGAGAAGTTGTTATATTTTTATGGTTGTTATTTAACTTATTGTTTGATGATGGCATGCAAAACCTTTGGTGGGCTGTGGTCACAAAATTGTCTACCTCGTACATACTTACTTGGGTTTTTATGCATTTTATTTGTATTTAATTTAGTTTATTTCATTTTTTAGTTCATTTTGATTATTATGTATTAATGTAAATTAATGGGTGTAATAGTGTTAATTATGGAGTTCAGTCGTACTTTATTTTATATATATAATTTCTTCTCTTTGTTTACTTCATTGTGGTTCTATCCTCTTTTACATATATATATATATATATATATATATATATAAATGTTGTGTACCCATGTGTTGAAATTTAATATTGAATAATAAATGTAATAGTCTATATTATTAAGTCTTTTTTTTTTATGGTTATGGAAAGGCATGGTGTATGTCATGGTGTTGGATTAATTTTGTAGTTAATGTGCCTTCCAAATAGTTTTGGCACTTTCCTCCATCGTTATTTGCTAGTGGTTGTCATCCTTTAGTAGGCCATTAAGTCGGCAGACCTCGTGATAGGTTGGGTACACTTTGCCATTGAACGTTTTCAAGTCATCAGGGCATCTTGCTTCCATGTTGCTGATTAATGAGGTTGATTGTCACCTCATCCACAGATGGTGCAATGTGGTGGTGTACATGGTGGTTTCATTGTGGTCTGGCAGGTATATATTCTCAAAAGCATATTTTTGAATATGCTAACATTTTGTCAAAGATGTTAGCATCTTTTAATAACCGCATGAGTTCATTTTGTTTCCTTTTAAAAACATGGGATATGATGTCATGTCGCAATCTTGCGGTTGTGTTTGTTCCTTCCAATTCCCTTTCGATCTCCACCCATTTTTGATTGCATGTGAAGGTGATGAATAGATCAGGTAGGCCAAATTTATGTACATATGTCATAGCATCCTGTGTGCATTCAGTAATTGGTAGGGTGGGCTGCCAATAAAGCTTGATGGGAGAATTATTGGCTGCCCAATGTTTTGTGGATGACTGCTTTCATTGATGAGTGCATCCCTAAGGTGCACATACTGTTCAGCTCTCAGTCTGGCTTGATTTCTCCGCAAGTAGAATAAATGTTCTGCCTCAATCTTTGCATAGACACCTACCATTAGTTGGCAGGTGAGTCTATCAAATCTGAGGAGGTGGTTGAAGTTTCCTTCCCATATCATGAAGTGGTAGGAGTAGAAGTCCTTGCAGCTGACAGACTTGTTTGTTTGTTCATAACTTCCTGGTATTATTTGTCGTAAGGATAGGTTATATCCATCTTGGCCTTTCCAAAACATCAGTGGGTATTGTAATGAGTTGTAGGCGCGATGTGTTTCAGAGATTCTATTGAGAGAACCACATCTTTGTCTCAGAACTATGTCCCTGTTCCCATGCTGCTGGTTGTCAAGGATGATGGCAACTTCATCTACTGATGGTGCATTGTAGCGATGTTCATGTTCTCCGGCTGGTCTCATGTCCACTCTAATTATTACTTTGAGGTCTGGTAATGCTATGTTTTCAAGAGCATGCTTGAATATGCTCACATAGGCATGATTTTTATGAAGCATTTCCTGCTATTTAGTGACTATGTTCATTTCTAAATTTCCACCAACATGTCAGTTTCATTGCTTGGCCTCTTCTTGTGTAATTCCCATGAAATACACTTGAACAAACTTTGGTTCTTCATCTGTAATTGGAAGTAGTCCTCCAATTTTGTGATAGCATTAGCCTTGAATTTTGAATGTGGTGAAGAATCCATGATTGATTAAGTTATGCTCTGTTCCGAGGGAGGTCATCTGGTATGCAGAATTACACTTGTTGATATTGCCTCTAAAATGCTTACTAATTACAGTGTTTCCTTCAAGTAGCCTCTTCACAATTAGTGGGGGCTCCTCGATGAGTGGGAGTTTCACCTTTCCATTGGAGCAACAGAGTGTTGATGGTTCTTTCTTCTATTTCTGTGCATTGCAATGTGGGCATACATCTATCACCCTTCCAATGGTAACCTTGTCATTGCTTGCACAATCAGTAGTTGCATTGTTTGGAAACCTGCATTTAGCCAGGTGATGTTTGTTCTTGGTGTTGTTTCTGTTTCAATATTAGTTGCTTCTGTGATTGCTGTGACCTGAGGTTCCAGTATGTGTTCATGACTATCTGTTGAAATGTGAAGTGCATTTGTTGTTGTTTGCTGAAGTTCATTTGTTTGATATTTATTTGTTCAGGATGTTCATTCACAGTATTTGTGAATGTTCCATTAGTTGAAGATGTTTTGAATATTTCACTTATCCTGTAGTAGTGTGATTGAATGGTTTTATTCAGCCAACTTCTCTTGCCTTTTAATGTTAATCAGCCTTGGTAACTTACTCTTTTTTTCAACAGATCTATGTGTAGTACATGTGGAATGGTCGATTTTTTTAAAGGTATCAGTAAGTATGTGGTTTTATGGCATGTTCTTTGCCCTTTGTGAGTGCTTGAAGACTTAGTTTGGACAGAATGATTGGATAGAGAGGTATAGTTGAATTGATTGGTTCAAATAAAATGTAGGATTAATGTGTTTTTTTATAATTAAAAGACTGTTTTTTTAATTTTTGTTTTAGTTACTCTTTTGGTATAGTTAATCTAATGTTTATGCATTCATTGCAGTTGTGTATGTTGGTAGTGTTTTTTTTTTTTTTTTTTAGTAATGAAATATGTATTAAGGATAAATGTGCTTGTACTGTTGGTTGGTTTTTATTTCAATTGGTAGCAGAAATAACATGGTGTGGTTTCAAGTGCTAGATCAGTGGTGAATAACTGCTGCAGGTTGTGAATTAAAGGTTGGTTCACAATATGTCACTAGCAGACACTGTGAAGGGTACACCCCCACAAGCCCTTGTTGTTCACAATATCAACAATGTTTATCAACTGGCAGTGCTAGGTGAACTTTGTACCAATAAAAAGTGTTACTAGCAGAGAGAAGGATGGCAAGTTCCAGTGATGATGTGGTTTTGGAGACTTCTTTAGTATTGGGGATTATAATGAGGAGGAAGAATAGGAGGAGAAGGTTTGGCAGACAAGAATGGGTCAGACCTACCCTGTACAAGAGGCACCAACAGGGAGACTATCACAATCTTCTACAGGAGATGAGGCTCTGTGATCCTGACAGCCACTTCAAGTATCTCCGAATGTCAAAGGAGACATTTGACACTCTCAGGTACAGCAGGTAGGATATGTAGCTAGCTATGTACACAGGAGAAAAATATATTTTTATGTGTAAAGGTCAGTCCACATCTTGGCAGAAGGTCATACTGCAGCAAGATCAGGGCGGAGATACCACCTGCAGAAAGGCTTGCCCTCACCCTTCAGATATTTAGCCACTGGAAACTCTCAAGTACAATTAATGTGTACTCTATGTCATCTGTATGTTATCCAAATATTTGTTAGGTCTCTTTATCTTTTAGTTTCCGGATGGGCAGATCCACTGTCTGTGGTATTCTTTTGGAGACTTGTGCTCTGGGATGTGCTTAGTGACCATGTGCGTGCACCACCATCTGTGGCTGAATGGGAAGGCATCAGTAAGGAATTTTTGCTGAGATGGAATTTTCCTCACTGTATTGGTATGTCCTGTAAACATTTATTGCATCACCATATATATAGTCAAATGTTTTGCTGACCGAAGGAGCTATTGATGGCAAGCACATTGTCGTGCAAGCTCCCAGGAATAGTGGATCTCTTTATTTCAATTATATGGGGACCTTTTCAATCATTTTGTTGGCTGTGTGTGATGCACATTACCGGTAAGCAAATAAATATACATATTTCTATTGCTTTATCACCCAATTGTTATAGGTTTACTTTAATTGATCTGGGAGAGGTTGGGCACCATAGTGATGGGGGCATTTTTTCAAACAGTGCATTTGGAAAGGCACTTGAAGATGGTTCAATGGCATCACCTGACCCTTCCCCATTACCTGAAACCACTGCACCACTAGTTCCCCATGTAATAGTGGGAGATGCTGCTTTTCCTCTCCGCAACTATCTTTTGAGACCATATCCTGGACAGAACTTGCCTGGTATGAATTAGCTAGTGTGTGATATATATGATGTGATAATGCGCATCCACATTGTGAAGTGTTGCTTTGTTTTTGCAGAAGATAAAGCAATTTTTAATTATTGTCTAAGTAGGGCAAGACGGATAATAGAAAATAGCTTTGGTATATTGGCAGCAAGGTAACAACACTCTTGAAAATTGTCCGTACTTATATGGCAACCCTTTCCTGCATTCTAGATGGAGGCTCTTTAGGAGGCCTATTGTTGATACAGCTGATCATGTCATTGTGTTTGCAAAGGCAGCGATAGGCCTTCATAACTACCTGCAGACAACAGAATACAGCGTATATTGTCCACCTGGGTTCGTAGATGGAGAGGATTGGACATGTGTTACAGGGAGGATGGAGGAGGGACGATAAAACTTGCACTAGTATGCAAGCAGTTTCCCAAACTGGCAGCAATATGCAAGTATTAATCCCATGCTATGACATGGTTCACCTCTGTGTAACATGCCCATTGTTCTGTGTAGGTACTCAAGGTGTGCTGCAGACACCTGGGACCTTTTCAAAGATCATTTCTTGAGCCAAACTGGAGAAGTTCAATGGCAGTATTCATACGTACACAGGACGCAATAACTTAATTTCTCAATGATAATATATTACATATAATCGTATTCATTTCTGGTTATTATATATTGAAATGAATGTTTAATAATAATGGTAATTAATAATATTGGTAATTCAAACTGCATATTAGTATTCATAATAACTGTTATCTATGGTGTTAGTAGGAGCTACTGGTGTGGGTGTATATTCAGCGGACGGATACTCCAGATCAAAAACAATGTTGAAGCCTAATTTTAGCTGATGCATTTTGCCTGGGTGGCAACCTCCTCAGGCAAAGCAAGTTCCATGCAAAAATGAGTGTCAGGATCGACCTCCTTCTCCTTATTTGGCCTTGCAGCAAGTGCACCAAGGGTATGCAAAAGTGCAGCATCGGTTTCTTCCTCTTTAGAGGCACACTTTCGTTTGCATGCTCTCTTAGCCATTTGGGGAGAAGTGGATCCACTTGTTTTACTTAGTGGACAATAGGGAGAGGCAGACCTGAATAGGTCCAGTTCATCCAGTATGCTACAGGGGGGGAACAACATAGCATAAACATATCAAAAGCAAAACATGTATTTACCTGTCATTCAAGATGTCATCTTGGACCTGGGTGGCCTCCAACAAAGGGAGGGCATCATCCCCATCCTGTGTGACGTCAGTGGCTTGGCTGGTACTGCCCTCACCAATATTCAAAGGTGTTCTGTTATTAAAACATATATTAGTAGATAAAGGGTACACCACTGTGATGATTGACCTTATTCATTGTAGTATGTAGTATAGAATTAGATATTGTTATTGTTAACATATTGTGGTTCACTATCATTTCCTGTCATGTCATAATTACTGAGTGTACACTTTAAAATGCCATGGTTTTATTTCATATCACCAGGTCCAGTATTGTATTGCTTTTGTTGATTGATTGATTATCAAGTAGTGATTATTGAGTATACACTGGGTGTGTGCATGCAGCGCTGGTTGGGGAAAGAACTAGTGCAGTACTAGCTAAGACAGTACAACCACATTTTAATTCTGTTCACTAACCCCCTGTGCAGAATGGAGTCACAAATGAATGTTATGGCCTCAAAATGAGGCCACCTAGATTCATAAGGTGGACCTTGTCCACTACTTGGCTTTGTTCTTTGCTTCCTAATCTCCCTCACAAAATGGTCCCTCAAATTCTTCCACTTTTTCATACAACTCAGAATAGTCACTCCTCCAATTTGCTTGAGTTATTATTCAACCCCACAAAGAGCATACAGCTACAAATAAAACTGGCCATTACTGTAGATGTTGGCAATGTTTTTATAAAGGCAACATACAATCTTTAAGGAGATGGCACCTTAGTATTGTCAACACATGAACAGATATACTTTCTTTTCTCTATTGCAACTAGAGTGCATTATCCCAACATTGCTGCTATTTGCTATATGATTACTTTGGTTGAAGTTTTATAATGATCTCAAAGTACTTTTGAATACATTCAAAGCATCTCTATTTTTTTTAATCCTGCCAAGGTGTGTGAACTTAAACTTACCAATGTTGATATTGAAGTTTTAAGATTCTTCCTCTTTTCATTCTGTTTATTGAGATAATATGAAAGCTGGGCTACCCATGTATTGATCCCAAGCTGTGGGTTTGTCACTGAAGTTTTAAATTCACATATAGTGGTGGCAAAACACTAAGGATGAACTATCAAAATGGTCCAGTGCTGGTAAGCAAGTGATTTCAGTACAGCCATGGTCAGCTGCAGCTGAAAGACAAAGCTGTTATTGGGAATATTATGGATTATTTTCCCCCTTTTTTGTTGTTATTTTTATGAATTTGCCTTATAGAATTGAAGACCTATGTGTGGAAAAAATTAATTAAATATAAAGCATAATTGGTATTTTTCAGAAGCATGATTGATTAAAAATTGAGCATAAAAGAATAGCATAATTGGTATAAAAAAAATAGCATAATTGGGAAATGCCTAGTACTTACATCACTAGCTATCTTTTTCCATGCATTTTCCTTTGCCCATTGGTCTCTATAGCCCCTGGCAGAGACCATCCACAGGCACGGAACCTCTCTGACCCCCTCAATTAACTTTTCTCCGTCCATTTTCCTATAAACTGTACCACGCGATTGTCGCTGGAATAGAAACTGGATCTATTCATGGACATGTTGTGTTGCGATGCGATGGGACACGATTTTTGTTCATAAAGTGTCGCAATGTCGTAACCTGTCGCTTGACATCGCTATGCAAACTATCGCTCTGCCTTACAGACATATTGTGAACCAGGCTTTAGTATAGGTGCTTTTTGTTTGCAGGGTGTTGAGAATGTGTGTGTAGATGTAAGAGAGAGAGAGAGAGAGAGAGAGAGAGAGAGTGTGTGTGTGTGTGTGTGTGTGTGTGTGTGTGTGTGTGTTGGTGTGTGTTAGCCTGTGGTCTGGTTTGATTTTTCTGCAGGTAAAGTAGTCGTTCTGCCTCAATCTTTGCATAGACATCTACCATGTGTTGGCAGTTGAGTCTATAAAATCTGAGGAGGTGGTTGAAGTTTCCTTCCCGTACCATGAAATGGTAGGAGTAGAAGTCCTTGCAGCTGACAGACATGTTGGTTTGTTCATAAGTTCCTGGTTTTACTTGTCGTAAGCATAAGTTGTATCCATCTTAGCCTTTTCAAAACATCAGAGGGTATTGGAGTGAGTCGTAGACACGATGTGTTTCTGAGATTCTATTGAGATAACCACATCTTTGCCTCAGAACTATGTCCCTGTTCCCACATTGCTGGTTGTTGAGGATGATGGCCACTTCATGCACTGTTGGTGCATTGTAGCGACATTCATGTTCTCCAGCTGGTCTCATGTCTGCCCTAATTATTACTTTGTGGTCTGGCAGTTCAATGTTTTCCACAGCATACTTGAATATACTCACATAGGTATGATTCTGATGGAGCATTTCCTGCAATTCGGTGACTATGTTCATTTTTAGGTTTTCACCCACATATCTGTTTCGTTGCTTGGCCTCCTCTTGTGTATGTCCCATGAAGTATACTTGAACGAACTTTGGTTCTTCCTCTGGAATAGGAAGCACTCCTCCAATTTTGTGATAGCATTGGCCCTGAACCTTGAGTGTGGTGAATAATTCTTGATTGGTTAAGTTGTGATCTGTTCCGAAGGAGGTCATCTGGAATGCAGAATTGTACTTATTTATATGCTTTTGAAATGCTTTCTAGTTGGAGTGTTTTATTCAAGTAGCCTCTTCAGAATTAGTGGGGGCTCTTAATTAGTGAAAAACTCACTTTTCCATTGGAGAAACAGTGTTGGTGGCTTTTTTCATTTCTGTTCATTGCAGTGTTGACATATATCTGTCATCCTTTAAATGGTAACTGTGATAACTTGGATTGTTATTATTTCCTGTATCATATTATGTTACCAGGATATTGTGGTTAAATGATTGTCAATCATTTATGCGTATCTATACCATGGTTTTTATTATAATGCGCTGCACTTCATATTACTTCAGTTGTTCAGTCTATAAGTTGTTCAATGAATGAGTCAAATTGAATGGGTGGCTAAGTTTTACCAAGCTGTAATAGTGTGCAGTATCATAAGCCAAAAAGGGCAGATACAACAGTAACCTTGTCATTGCTTGCATAATCAGTGGTTGTGTCAAATTGGAAACCTGCATTTAGCCAGGTGATGCTTGTTGATGCTGTTGTTACTATTTCAATATTTGTTGCTTCTGTGACTTGTGACCTGAGGTTCCTGTCATGACTATCTGTGGAAATAATAAGTTCATTTGTTGTTGTTTGCAGTTCATTTCTTTGATATTCATTTAATGTAGTCATGAATGTTCCGTTAGTTGATGATGTTTCAAGTTTCACATGTCCTGTGGTATGATTGTATGATTTTATTGAGCCTGCTTCCCTTGAATTTTGATGTTAATCAGCCTCTTGTATTTGCCCCTTTTTTAGGCATAACTATGTGCATTACGTGTGGTGTGGAATGGTCAAACTTTAAATCTATCAGTAAATAAATATGGATTTATATATACCTTCTTTGCACTTGGTGATTGCTTGAAAATGTTATTTTGATGGAATGATCTGATCTGTTTGATTGATAGAGGTATAGTTTAATTGTTTGGTGTAACTGAAATTAGGATTAATATGATTTTCTATCATTAAAGCTAATATCTAATTTTTGGGGTAACTTTGTAAGTATAGTTTACCTAATGTTTATGCATTCTTGTAGTTGGGTAGGTTGGTAGTGTTTTTTTGTAATGAAATTTTTATTAAGGGTAAATTTGTTTGTGTGTATGAATTTAACTTTTTTAACTTTTTTTTTTTTTTTTAATTTGTCAGTGGAATTATTTCATGAAAGGGTATTTTCATAGGAAATGATTTCAAATTTAAGAAGGAATGTTAAGGAATGTACAAAACCAGGCAGGTTTAAGTAAATTTGTCTTTCTGGTTCAATAGATGTTGGTTATGGGGTATACAACTCACTTTATTCCAACTGTTTCAAAATTTCTTGTGTACTGTTGAGTAGAAACAAAATCCTAAGGAATGTACTGAACCATACAGGTTTGGGTAAATTTTTTTTTCTGGTTCACTGTATTTTCTTATGGGGATTTCAACTTCAGATTACTTTTGGTGCACTTGTTCTGGAGTGGAGAGTTTGTGTATACAGGTCTGTTTTGTAGTGTGTCTTGTCTACAGGAAGGGACCCCTGTTAACTTTATCTCATTTCTTTGTTTTTTCTTTCTTGCTTCCTTTCTCATGAAAGTGGAAGGAACACTTGTTATGTTTTTCTTCTTCTCTTAGATATATTTGTTTGAAAGGGATGCTACATTTGAATATTTATCTTTGTTTTTTTGTTTTTTTATTTTTTTTTTTGTTTTTATTTGTGAGAGTTGTTTTATTTTAATGGTTGGTATCAACCAATTGTTTGTTGATGGCATGGGAAATGGTTAAGATTCAAAAACTCACCATTTCATGAATTCCTTGGTTGTTGGACATCCGAATGAATGAACTGAGTCCAAATATGGCCTCAGATTTGCCTGACTTGGTTCCTTTCAAAAAAATTTTGAATTTAGAATCCCTCTTTTTGATTTTATATATTTTGATATATATATAAAATCATGAACAGGTATTCTAAATCCAAAACATTTTTTGCTGTTGGTATTCTACCTTTCAGCATTACACCATGACTCCTAAACAAGCTGACTTTCTGAAAAATAATGGGAATATTGGTTGCAAGCCCACTTTGAGCTGCTCTTATTTGAATAAAGTACAAGGTTTAAAAATTGTAATTTAAATAGCTTCTATAAAGCTTCATGTTGACATTGGCCTGGGCAACACCAGGTATATGCTGACAACTGACAGAACCTGGTCATCTAATTCATTCAATTCCACTCCTTGCTAGGCAAAACATACTTCACATAGGACACTCCATAAATACCTGTCATATCCTTCCATGACGTGAAAAAAAGGAAAACTATCCTACTCTTAACAAGCATAGAGTTCAAGCATAACACAGAGTAATCAAAGTGGTGAACAGTTAAAATAACTTGCATGAGTCATCACAAGAACATCGTTTTACAGACTAGGTAAGGCATGCACATGTTCATCTAAAATCGTATCCATTAGATGACACATGTTAATTGGGACAAACAATAGAATTGTAGGGCTAGAGCTAGGTTCACAACCAAGAGGCTGTTACCAAACATTACCTCCATTGAGACGTGGTCACTGACATAATCTTAACTAGATAAGCATTAGGTAGCTCACAGGACAAGAAATAACTTTAATATATTGATATTCAGCATCACTGGAAATAAAACCATCAATAAATATCACAAACAGATTTCAAATGATGTAGTGCAATGTGGAGAAGGAGAGAAGGTTGACAGTTCCAGGGCCTATAGAGTTGCAGCTTCTGATTCATTCTGTGCATTGAGCAAGAAACACCTGAAAAGTGTGAATGGCTTAAAAGTAACAGAGCATACAGTTGCTCTTAAACGGTCATTTCCTCTATCAAAACTCTTGATGGTTTTAGAGGAAGATAACCAAACATGGAGACAAATTTGTTGAGGCAGGCACTGCGATGTTGGTAATGGTTTCCTCGTAGACTCAGTCCAGGTCTACCTTTCAAAGCTGCAGCATGAAACAAAAAAAAAGGTACAATAAAGTGACAGGATTCAATTTATCACATTCAAAGTTACAGCAAGTGTTTATAAACATCTACATCCTGTATCTGGGTAAACAATAGTGTGGGTTACAGGAGTCTATTGGTTAGATCCATTTACACATAATACTATATAGCTAACGTATGTATGTATGTATGTATGTATGTATGTATGTATGTATGTATGTATGTATGTATGTATGTATGTATGTATGTATGTATGTATGTATGTATGTATGTATGTATGTATGTATGTATGGAACAAGGAGAGCTTTAGAAACAAGAATATGCCAGTTGTCATGTTGTAGAAGTTATGGCCATTTTTGTGCAGGTTCCCCCAGGCAAAAAATTAAGTTATACATGAGCTATAGAAGATATTTTGCATTTTATAACATCTCACAAATAGATGCTGATCACATTATTCAACATTTTGTGACAAAATATTTTTTTTAAAAATTGTTTTATTGCTTTACTATATGCATAAAGCAACATGCTTTATGCCAAAAAAAAAAAAGAAAAGAGAAGGATGTGTATGTCCATCCGTAATGCACAATGTATTCGCATATGAAAAGAACACTTTCTGAGGTTGCAGGCATATAAAATTTGGCATAAATATATGTGTAGTGGCACAGTCAATGCCCATTCTCTTATAATTCTGCTAAATATAATTTTTACTGAGAATATTAGCCTTCAGTGCAATTTCGTCCAGTTTTTTGGTCAGAGATCAACTCACCGCACCCACTTAATTTCTGTTTTGGGAGGTCCTAAGACTTTCAGAGTCCCTCCCAGGGATTCTAATATTGCCCAAGTTACTCTCCTGGTCAAACCGTGTATGCAAGCCAAGTTTCAGGTCTCTAGGTAAAAGAGTTTGGCAGTACATAGGTACGTACACACATACAATTTCAGAGTTTAGCACAGTGAGTTCATCGAAGGTGAATTTACAAGCTTGGGTGTGGCGAGCGAAGCAAGTCTACCGGCTAGTGCCAAAAAGTGAAGAAGAAATGTTAGCATTGGCAGAAAGTAAAACTAATCTTTTGTATCATGTGCAATAAGACTCAATCATGACATAAAGTTTGCTAACCAAGTGAATCACCTCCAACAAATAATCAACTGGCATTGCATGTACTGCAAAGCAATCACCAGAGGCTTTGATATGGTAAAAAGCCAATGAAGCATGACCAGAATTGCCAGGCCAAGAGAACAGTGAGTGGTAACTTGTAGTTCAGGCTGATGATTCTGAAACCAATCCCTACCTTATTAAATGATGTGTGGGTGCGAGATGGCATGCTCATCACTCATATAGATGTGCTGTCAACACAGCATATCATGTAGTTTTGCATGTGTCTAGCTGCAGCAGTCAATGCCTGAACACCAGGGGGACAGATATATGAGTATATAGAATATCGGATTGTGAAAATTGATAAACTTGAACTATTAAGAATGTGTTTCGTTTTTAAATGGAATTACCATTTTATCATGATAACATTTCAACATGTGTGTTTAATGACACCTTTTAGTTAACAATGAGATATAATTGTGTTTATTGCTTCAGAATGAACAGATGCATAATTTGATGGGGGTGGGGGGTTCATCCCAAACAAATCTGGAATGCAACCATTCATACACATACCAATTAATGGCAATTCAGAATGATGGGAGTAATGTTGAAATGGTTTGGTAAATCAAGGAAGGTATGATCAGCTAGGGCTAGAGCATAGTTAAACTTGGGCTATTTTACTTGATAGTTGCAATCTATTATTGTTATTCTAACTCATAATGCTTAAGGATATTTTGAATCAGTATATTTCTGTAGTGATTATCTTAATGTTGCCTATTTATTGCAAAAGTGTCTGTTCATTGCAAATACTTTACCACATCCAGCTAACCATGCATTTTTATTCCTATAGAGTAACACTAAATGAATGTTGTCTAAAACATTTATATTTTTTATATATTATAGTAATTATTCGCCACAGGTCTTAATTGGGGAAACAAAGTAACATTTTTGGCTAACTAATAGGAACATGCACTGAAAAAGCAGCAGAAAAAAGCAGGAACATAGTTAAGTTTTACATGTATTTTTGTTAAATGCTAGTTCATTGCATGATTTTCAAAAAGGAAGTGGAAATCAGTAAATAGTATGCAGTATCCTAGTGTTGTGGCGTTGTTTCAATTCCAAAATGTTCCCTAAACCACACTGAAATTCAGACTAAAAGATTGCATGAACCAAATAAAAAAGAGAAATTAATCCAGCGTAAGTAGTATATTAGAGTTATTTTGACATGCAAATATTGCTTCTAAATATCATTCCACTGGATACTGCAAAATTGCAAGGAATCCAGAGATTTTTAATCTGGAAACTGGAAAGGATTTAAAGAAAAATGTAAATTTTAGTTTTAGTTAATGAAATACTTGTTTCCTGGTTTTCTAGAGTGGATATGTGGTTGAGTGATGATTGCATGGCCATTCCAGGCTGGATTAATGGAAATTGCCCTATTGAAAGTAAGGAAAGGATGGAAAAAAAGAAGAGAGTAAAAAAAAAAATAATAAAATTTTGCAGGGATTGGTTTGCATGCACAGTAGAGCTCACAGTCAACCTGCAGCCACAGAGATAACAAAAGTTAGCTTAATATAAAAAATATTTTTTTAAAAAATAAAAAAGAAAAAAAAAAGAAGAAAAAAAGAAAAAAAAAAGAAAAGAAGAGAAGAGAAAAGAGAAATTTAGGAGTAAGTAGTAGCTTGGGTGAGGCTGCATCTAGAGTTCCAATCCCTTCTCATCTTTTCATGAAAACGAGATATTCTTTGAACTAAATGGGAAATTCCCTGTTTTCCCTCTCTTTTTAATAGTATCTGAAATCCATCTTTTAAAAATGGTGTGAGGGCTTAGTATGATTAGGCACTAATGGTAAATCAAATATATAAATCACATGTTGCCATTAGTTTTAACCTTGAACAAAAAGATTTGTATAAAATTACCAATATCTTCACTATAGGTGATTGCATTTAAATCATTTTTGGTGTCTTTTTTTCTAATGTCAAAAATAGAAACAGGTTTAAAATTAGGGCCAGTCAAGGACCCATCCCCTTATATCAGAAAGATTTTGGGATCTGAAACTGAAGATAAAGTCAAGATTGGTCAAAAAGGAGCTGAAGGCATCAACATGAAATGATAGAAACAGTGATAAAAATAAGGTGTGTCTATCAACCTGATTGGAGATCACTTCAGACAGAAAGGTCATGTTATTCATGCTGAAGGAGATGAAGATATAGATATTGTGAAAACAGCCATTACAATGTCATCATACATTACAATGTCCCTCATAAAAGCCAACAATCATCACTGGGGAACACCGTGATCTGTTGGTCCTGCTATTGCACCTTGGAGTAAAGGTTTGCAAGGATCTTCACTTTTGATATGACAAACACTAAGATAAAACCAGATGTGCACAACACCCAGACTCTGAAAGAGTTACTTGATGATGATGTCTGCTCTGTTCGTTGCTTTACCATGCATTTTCTGATTGTGACACTACTTCAAGAATATTTGGAGTAGGCAAGAAGTCTGTCTTCAAAAAAATCATTGATGGTAACTTTTTCTTGCATGCTCATTCAAGATCCTTTGTGGACCAAAGGCATACCAGGTCATTATAGAAAGAGTGGCTTCAAAGTAATGGTATTCATGTTTAATGGGACCCAATCAGAGGATCAAGAATCATTGCAATATGGTTTCCTTCGTAAAAGAGTGGCCACAAAAAAGACCTTCGTGAAACCCAAAATAATGCCCCCAGCAACCTCAGTCACAAACCCTCACTCTAGGCAGACTTACTTACAAGTCATGCATTAGATGGGCAAGAATGATGGCAATGACTATGCTGAATGAGGTTGGGATGTACAAGGACACAAATTTGTTACACTCATGACAGACAATAGTCCAACACCAGACAAACTGCTCAAAATGATGTGACACAGCTGCTCCACATCATGCACATCACTGAAATGTACCTGCATAAAACATGGGCTTGCATTTACCACTGCTTGTGGACACTGCCAAAATGGCAAGTGTGACCACATGACTCAAGGGATTGCTTCAGATGATAATGAAATTGAAGACTAAGACACTTACATTTAAATTTTAAAAAAGCAACAACTTGTCATGATGTCGTTTGTGAAATCATGTGATTTGTATAACTTCAATATTGTTTCAGAATCATACCTTCAGCAGAATCATTAATAAATTGGTGAGGACTTGAGAAATTTCAAATTAAGCTTGTCAATCGCGCCCTTTGCGGTATAGTAAGAAGAGAGATCAGAGGGTGGGGGGGGGGGGAAATAAGGGGGAAAAAGGGAATCCACCTACAAGATCTGCTGTCCCCAGGTGGTCACCCATCCAAGTACTGAGCAGACCTAACAGTGCTTAACTTCAGTAAGTAATTGTAATTGAAATCAATTTATACAAAAAAGAGAGTCTACCCCCAAAATTGTCTGCTGATTTGAACTGTTGATTCTAAATGCATTTTTTGTGAGATTTTTGCACAGTAATAGTCAAATCGCATGCAATTTGAATAAATAAATGAACGATTAAATAAATAAAAAATACCACCAACCCCCGTCCCCACACACACACCCCAACCTACATTTGTCAGTATCAAGATTTTTGGTGAGATTTTTTTCACAGTAATAGTCAAATTGCATGCAATTGGAATAAATAAATGAACGATTAAATAAATAAAAATACAACCAACTCCCCGTCCCCACACACACACCCCAACCTACATTTGTCAGTATCAAGATGTTTAATTGTTTTCCTCTCTTCTACAGTGACAACTCCACTCTGAGAACGTCCTATATCCTGCAGGAATTTGGTGACTACGACACTCAACAAAATGTCTTCGCAGTTCATCTCGGCATTTACGTAGTCCAGAATTGACTTGGGAATCATGTCTGGGTCAAAGTACAGTTCCAAATAGGCTTTGTGCACGAAACAGCCAGTCATGAGCATGATGCTGTAGTGATCCACCCAGCTGCCAAAGGAGGATTTAAAAGACGGATTGCGCCGATGAAAGGCATAGACCAAGGGCTTATTTTCATGTGAAATTACACTTCTTTCTTCAAACCCAACCACTTTGTTTCTGAAATTCTGTTGGAAAAGGTGAAAATATTAGAAAAAGAATCAATAACTTCATATCAATCCTGTAGCAATAGAGAACTTTTATTATTACATCACAAACATTTAGCCACACCCACTCATAGTTACTAGGAACCATGAACTTATGAGCATTAAACATTCAATAAGTATAGTATCCTAAAACTTACTGAATTTGGTAAAAATGTTTTTTTCTATTGAGTAATGTTCAGGTAAATTTGGAGGTAGGGATAAGTCTGAATTTGAGCTAGTTCTTCTCATGCTTCAGAATTGTGTGGTAGAGGACTGGTATATCTCAGGGCCAAGGTGTACTTGGAGCATCCAAACATTGTAAGCCAGACAGACTACTTTATGCACCAAATATCAAGCACTGGTGGAAGAAATTCAAAGGTGCTCATACTTGGCCAGTGAGCATACGCAGATAATGGATACCACTTTAGGTCAAACATCACTATTATCTGCATGAACTGTTAGCTACCTAATGGAAGGGCCCCATTGTTTCTCAGCTGTTGTAGCATCCACAGCACTTCAAGTAAAGCTTGAGCTTCTTTATGTGGTTTACTTGAGAAAGTGTATCTGTGATATACATATATACACATACCTGCCACACTTCAAAGCCAAATCGCATATCCTCCTTATCAACCAATCGATCATCATCACTTAAACACACACCTATCAACAACAAGATCAACAACAACACTAATTAAAATAGTCACAACTGAAGGGAAAATGTAGTAACCAAGGATCTTACTATAATGGAGCTAATGTGTTTGTATGTGTGTGTATGTGTTGGAAGTCCTCCAAGAGGAAAAAGCCAAAGGCCACCAAAATTTTAGTAGGAGATATTGGGGGGGGGGGCATCAATATCTATTTTGTTTTTCAAAATTGGCTACCCTTGGCCTATTAGGATTGGTTTGTTGTTGTTTTTTTTTGGTTTTTTTTTTAGATTTTCAATCGAAGGACTACAAGAATAATGTGTGAATACTAAAAACACAGTTATGTAAACACATTCAACTGAGGTAATTTGTTCTTCCAACAGACAATTGTGACTATAGATCACTGGAGGTGGGCCAAGCTAGCAGTTGAAGCCAAAAGCTGGGACTGCACTATAGTAATGATACCGAAATGTATCACGAGGAAGCCAGAACAAGTATGAGAAGACAGTGAGCAAGCAGTTGCTAGCAACACACCTCACACACATCACTGCAACCCAAAAAATACACACCAAAAATCAATAAAATTTAATACTAATAATATCAACAAAATACATCTTTCCACATTGCTGTGGTGAAATGCAGGACATGCTCATATACAGTAGGAAGTGAGTAATCAGACTATATCAGTTAACTGAATACCACTCAAAACCACACCCACAATAATGCAAGCAGATAAGAAAACAAAAAAAAAAGAGCAACAATTATTAAATTCGCACAAACATAACCAAGAAACCAACCTAGGAATGCTGCAGCTATTTTTCTCCAAGGAATACAAGGAGCTCAAGATTACAATTTAGTGAATAATGGAAGAATTTGAGCTAGTATAGCTACCCAGTACAACCTAGAGAAATCAACAATCCATAATACTTAGAAATGAAGACAAGCTGCTGTCCTTCCAATATACATTTAATCGAAAAAGAAGAAAAAATTACCTGTAATATATTTTACAATAAATGAAAGATGCTGTGTGTAGTAGTAGATATAGGTGTGTGTAGGCTGTGTTTGTAACTTGATAACTCCCTCAAATGTTGATGGATTCCAATAACTTTTAATGAGCACCTCAATCTGGTAAATACTAAGAACCCTATTGTTGTTGTTGTTGGTATAACCACACCCATACTTGTGAAAGTTACAGGCAAAAAAAGTGCCAAAATGGCTGACTTGAGACAAGGCCAGACGCTAATACACACACCTGCACATGAGCACTGATATGGTGCCAGACGTTCACACACACTTGCACATGTGCACATACACACTAGGGTGTAGCCTTTTTAAAAATTAGAATCATTCAAGACAAAACATTTCAAGCAAACCAAAACAAAACATTTCAAGCAAACCAAGACAAAACATTTCAAGCAAACCAAGACAAAAATCTCAGGCAAACAGAGGTATAGCTGTACAATGCTTTAGTGAGCTCGTAACTTGAAGAAACATTCAAATTGCCTGTACATGTAAAGGTAAAGAATAATATAATTAATGATCTATGTACACCACTTCAACAACAACAAAAATTAACTATACAATTAACCCACAGAAGTGAGAAATTTCATACACATACAAAAGAAAACCGGTACAATTCTGGTGTGACAGTTACAATAAAATTTTTAGGGATTATTAATCACACACTATATTCATTCATCAATGAATTATTAAAAGGGTAACTGAACTGGAAATTTTTTTTTTTTTTTTTTTTTTTTTTTTTTTTTTTTTTTTTTGTCTTATTTTGTTGTTACCCTTGATGCATAACCTGGTATAAAAAAATTTGGAAATTTTAGTCCAATATTCATGAAGAAAACTTAACTTAAAATTTTACTTCCTGTGGGGGGTGTAACTATTCATTGCTGGTCACAAGGTGGACTTCTGCAGCCAGAACTTAATGGCCAGAGAGTGCAATAATTATTCATACCTTCAGATCCTATTGATACTGCTCCTCAGTTTCATCTATCTCAGATTCAGGTACAGAAAATGAGGATCAAAGATTTTCTGATTTGTCATGATAAAATATAGCTATTTGCAAAATACATTTTAGCTTTGGCTACTTTTGGTGTGGAGCCAGATATTTAATAGCTAGCTATATAGCTACAGAAAATGAGTATCTATTTATGGTAATACTTGCTAGCTAGTTTGCCATTTTTGGTGTGGAGCTAGATATTTCATAGCTAGCTAGCTATACAGCAAACTGTGTAATTGTTCTTTTACATATGGTTAGCTCATTTATAGCTAGTAACTACCCTTTACCCTCCACTTTGCTATGCTATAAACCGGCTGGAGCAAGGTGAGCCAGTTACAAGTTTCTGTAACCAAATCTGATTGGTTAGAATTATATAATGGCACCTTCTTGATATCATATAGTTAGCGATGAATAAATTTCACAGAAGTGAAATGAGTTGTTTATTCCATATTTCACAAACTCTGCATTTAATATCTGTAACCACAGTTAAATTTTTGGCCTGTGACACACTTCCACTGGGATCTTCAAAATCTGGCTACAGTGACCAGACGGATTATTCCCTTTTTAAACTGCCTGGCTATGTGAGACTGGGGGAAAGTAGGGCTTAAGGTAAGTAGAGCTACTTAGAGATAATAGCTCCTTCCGCTAAAAGGTAAGTGACCTAAAATACCATGTTGCTTGGATAGGCATATTAAGCTAATTATCCACATCTTCAAACTTGCAGACATACTGGAACCACCTCAGAGTTGTTCCTCAAGAAACCTCTCCAGCTACATCCAGCCTAGGGTAAAAATGCAAGAAGAAAGGGGAGATTAGCTTCACAAGCAGTCTCTTTGCTCCCCATTTACTGAATTCACTCCGGACATAGTTCCATTTTCTTGCTCTCTTCTCACTTTCTTTTATTCCAGCAGGCTGTTGTCAAGGATGAATAGGGTGTGGTTACACAACTGTTTGGTCCACATTTACTTTTCTATGGTTTTTTTGTCATGCACAGAATTTTGTTTAACTATACCACTTGTCTGTTGTCCAAGGCTTCTTGTCTTCAAATAAATTTTTCGAACTGTCCAGATAGATGAAAATTGTTACAGGAGACTTTTTTTTTCAGTCAAGTAATACTTTTGGTGATCCTGTTGTTTACTCTAGGTCATCACGGTCAAAAAATGGGTCATCAATGGGTCATCACTGTCAAAAAATGCCTCAACTATTCCAACGTGAAACTCCACAATAATGCCTCCCAACTATAAGCCATTCCATATCAAATGTCCAAAGTGAAAAAATAAATGCCTATAGGCCCACTCCTAATCAAATGTCCAACATGAAACAATAATGCCTCACAACAGCTATACACCCACTCCTAATCATATCCAGAGTGAAATTCTGCAAGAGGAGTGCTATTCTGCAAGTGGAGTGACGCTATTCTGCAAGTAGTGTGTGTGTGTGTGTGTGTGTGTGTGTGTGTGTGTGTGTCTGTCTGTCTGTCTATCTGTCTGTCTGTCTATTTGTGTATGTGTTGGGGTGTGCATGGTGTTTGTCTGTCTGTGTGTGCATGGTGTCTGTCTGCGTGGTGTGTGTGTGTGGTGTGTGTGGTGTTTGTCTGTCTGCGTGTGGTAACTCTTGGAGATAGGCCTGGAGTATAATAATTACCAACTGAAATATCTATATCATATTGTGCATTGCAACAGTCCAATTTCCTATCTGCACCTTAACTTGTAAGTATGCATGATGTTTCTGTCATTGCCATGCACTATGGCAAACAATTAGCTGTGAGTATAGTTTGACAGGCATTTGTTTAAGCTCATTCAAGAAGACAATTTTAATTATATTAGTTGAACTAATGATTTGTCATGATATGTTTGTATGTTCGGAATTACCGGTGTTCCTTACAATAATAATGATATGTTGATGATATGACTTATGTGTTTGGTACATTACATACACTATGTGAGTGTGGTTAAGAGTTTGCTCTTTTCATGTCAGTGTGATCAAACATTAAGTCTAGCTGTTTTGTACTTTCCACTATTTATACTCTCTATGTGTTTATACCATTAAGTGAATATCAATTTTGAGTGTCTGGTGTACTATCCACCATAGGCACAACTCCTTCAGTAACAGTCACCTCAGCCTTGAACAATTGGTGTTGTTCATCTACTGCTGGTGTGAGGACCTGCCACTGAACGTGTGCACCCATGAAGCTGCCCTTGCACCTGACAGCCACACAGCAGTGGACTGGGCAAACTTTTGCAGGGAGGAGTGTCTCGCATCCAACCTCAGAAATACAGCAAGGATTGGAGGTGTGGATAGCATGGCACACCAATAATTGTAAAGTGTGACGAGTCATTGTTCTTCTACCGAAAGTACAATCGGGGTCAGCTGCGCACCAGCCATTGGGTGTTTGGGGGGATTGAGAGGTACTCGAACAAGTGCTTCCTTGTACAGGTGGCAGACTGAAGAGCTACAACATTGGAGACAGAAATATGGAGGTACATCGAACCAGAAGTCACATAATGAGCGATATGTGGGCTACCTATGCCAACATAGATACCATTGACAACCAGGGTATACTTGCACTCATCCATAAATCATTCTCAGCATTTCGTTCATCCCATTGATTGAGAGATTCACACACAGACTATAGAGGATATGTGGATGAGGGCAAAGAGGAAATTGAAGAGGCAGTTTGGAACATCAGTAGCACTATTCAGCTCATACCTCGATGAGTTCACGTTATAGTGTACAGGCAATCAGGAAGTGAGTGTCTTTGCTCACTTCCTAGTTGCACTAAGGCACAACTACTCATGATTATGCTTTCACCCTGTACCTGCAGTGGCACTTTCTACATGTCACTTCCTATAATTCTGTCAACAAAAAAAAAAAAAAAAAAAAAAAAAAAAAAAAAATCTGCAGCTTCACTTGCTCTCTGACCTGCACTTTGTACCTGAAGTTGGCACTCGATTTGTGGCCTCCACTTCATACCTGAACTTGGCAATTGATTTGTGACCTCCAGTTTGTACATGCACTCGACACTTCCTTTCTGACCTCTGCTTGTCAATTTCTACTTATATTGGTGACCCACTGCTATCTCACACGGGTAATTAACTGGGTTTAAATACCTCATCATTATATTCATTCATATATTTCTACGTCAGTCCAGTCCATCTGTGTGTTCATAGTAAAGGGTTGATAAAAACCACTCAGATTTTCTAAATGATGTATAGAAAAACAACAAAAACGTTTGGTGACATACCACCAAGAAGAGAATAGGAAGAAGACAGCTATTTCATCAGCACCCAATAATTATCATGAAATAATTACTGGAATAATTACCATGGAATAATTTCAGTGGTGAATCCACTAGTGAAAGGGTAAAGCTTTGGGAGAACTATCACCTAGCACGATATTCTGCTGACAATGAAGTTTTTGAAAGTTTAGTTAGAATTCTATATAAATTTTATTTTCAAACCATCCACTGCTAGAAATTATTTTGCAACCAGTTCTCTTTCTACTTTATAGTGATTGCTGAAGTTTCCATTCCTTGAAATGCTTTATTTTTACCTAATTAGTTATGTCTGACTTTTTAGCTGCACAAGACAAGTTGGCTGTCTGGTTAGTAGAGGTGGTAATAATTGCTGCAGCTGTGGAATTCCTTTTCAGTTTTTATGCTTTCTGGGATTTGCTTTTTATTTTTTATTTTAACTTAGAGGTGTGGAATTACCTATCTTTTCCCCCCTTCCCCCCACCCCCCCCCCCCCCCCCCCCTTAGATCCACCACTGATAAAGGAGTATATGTGAAGCTACCTTTCTGGTTAGTATTGGTGATAGAAATTGCTGCAGCTGTGGAATGAATTTTATTTTTCTGCTTTTGTGCCTACTGGGATTTTCTAGTTTATTTTTTAGTCTGGGAGAAAGGTAGGGTAAGCACTGGCCAAAACTAGTTCCCTCCCCTGGATCCACCACTGATAATGGAGCAGTTTTGGGTACAAGTTAAGAAGATAGAGTAAATATAGATGTAGCATATATATTTCAGTCCAGCATTCAGACTAAATCATGAGCCAGAAAAGCAACACACTTCTGCCTCTCTCTCTCTTCCTCTCTCTCTCTCCCTCTCTCTCTCTCTCTCTGCCTCTCTCTCTCCCTCTTTTCCTTTTTTTGTAGTTAAACTTTCCTCAATATTTGACATCATTTTTTCATTGAAAAAATTTTCCCCCCCATCACAATGTTACTAGTTCAATTTATAGAATTGATCTGTCCCTCACTTGGTCATAGTGATGATAGTAATGATTAAACCTGAGTCATCACCTCCCTTTTTCCTATTACATTCAAGTATAACACATTGCTAGTGAGTATGCAGTATAAGTACACATGGAATTCTAACTGACACTTCTCCCTGAAGTAAGTACACGTATAGGTCACACAAGACCATGTGGGTGTTGAAAGCTTTATAGTCTAGCTCTCTCTCTCCCTCTCTCTTCACCCTCTGAGATAGAACATCTTCATTTGGAAGGGACAGATAGGTAGCTGCACACATCAAATCTCCTGGTTGGTCTCCAAGGTCAGAAGAAATCCAATATGAGTGCTAAAATCCAGAAGTGGGTGTGGCTATATAAGTGGGTGTATCCACATAATGCAAAAATGACCACTGTGACTACTAGGCAGGTTGAGATCTGCAATATACTTTCCTTTTAAAAAGACACATCTCAAAAGGGAAACATCCAGATGAGCAAGAAATGGAATAATGGATTTGCAGAAAAAAATTTTCAAAGCAAAAGGGATCATGGTAAGTACGTTATTATTTTTGTTTTAGTGTAGCTCAAGTCTACTAGAAATTAGATGGCTCTATTTAACTAAACATTTATTACAATGGGGCTAACCAGCAGTCAGCTGAGTCTTAGACAGTTTGACAACTGGCAAGAAGATATTGACTCTCATTCAAACTGTGGCTTTCAACTTGACATACAAGAAGGCAAACCATTATCTTCTTTGATTCAATTATTACATATCCACAGCATTCATTTTATGCTTAGAAACTTTCTAAGTTCCCCGCAAGAAAGCTTATGGAATAAACTCGTTTCTAATGCCATAACAATTCTTACTCATTACATATCAAGTGTGCATAGCACTTTATATTGGGTTGACCCCCCCCCCCCCCCCCCCCCCCCAAAAAAAAAGCAGGTTTCTTTCCAAATAAATGCACACCAAAGCTCAGCAAATAGCCATCTTTCTGCTACTATTCCCAGCACCAGTTACACTTTGTATAAGCAATTAATGCTTCTTCATTGCGCTCAGCTTGTTTGTCAGATACTGTATAACAAAAATGTGCATATGTTAGATCTCTCAATCAAAAGTTAAATCTTCGATCTTTCTTGTTATAACTTCAAAGATTTGGGTCATACTTTGTAAAATAGTTTAAAAATATTCCAAATACCCTTCTATATATAAATATATATATATATAAAGTTGTTAGTCTTTCTTTACGAGTTGGTGACACCTTACAGAAGGTATCATAAAATGTTTTGCTTTTGTGCATTTTTTGGTTTTCCTGAACAGTTCTTCGAGAAGCTTTGCCAGAGAAACATTGCCATACCGCTGAACTGATAATAATGGTACTCTGCAGCTAAGATCCTCTCATGCTGGCAAATGTTTGTCTCAATTTTTTCATTGAAAAATTTTATTGTCTACTTCTCTCGAGTTTTTTTGGCTGCAAAATAGGTGAGGCAGTCCAGTTCAGCAGTAACTATTGCGGGGGAGAGAGAAATCAAACCTCAGCTAGAACAAATTCTCTCCTGCAACCACTATACATCTGATGGCCTGCCCTTTCATTCCTGACATATTGCTTATTAGAAAGCAAATGAGGAATGTTTCAGCTAGCAAATTCAACAATTCAAGAACATATAGATTTGATGAAAAAATTTTTAACAAATTTGTGTTCATTTTGAATGTTGCTGATAAACAGCATTATAGAAATTTGCAAATGAGGAATGGTTCAGAATACATGAAATTAATTCAGCTACAGTTAACATTTTCTCTAACTTAACAGTGTGTGTATGCGTGCATGCATGCGTGCGTGCATGCGTGCATGCGTGCATGCGTGCATGTGACCTCAAGCAGTGTGACCATTGGCATGGAATAAGTTTGTTGGATGTGATAGGGAAGGTACTAGGCAGAATTGTACAGGGAAGATTGCAAGTGATTGCTGAAAAAATTCTGCCAGAGTCACAGAGTGGGTTCAGGAAAGGACGTGGTTGTGCAGACATGATTTTTGATGCTAGACAGCTTGTGGAGAAAGCGAGGGAACATGGCGAGTCATTGTATGTGTTGTTTGTACAATTGAGGAAGGCAGGCAAGCCCTATGGAAGGTCCTAGAGAAGTATGGTGTGCCAGAAAAAATGTTAAATGTTGTGAAGTCTGTCCACGAGGGGATGCATGCTGAGGTTAGAGTGGGTTCGACTGTAACTGATAGGTTTGAGGTCCGGAATGGCTTACGGCAGGGATGTACCCTGGCACCCACATTATTTAATATCTACTTTAGTGCTATGGTGGCTGATTGGCGCAATAGGAGTAGTGGTGCAGGAGTGAGTGTGTTATATAAGCATGGTAGGAAGTTGATTGGGGACCGCACAGCTAAGTCTAGATTGAGTGAGATGAGAGTAACTGAGTCCCAGTTTGCTGATGATGTGGCATTGTATGCAACTCTTGGGATAGTTTTGAGTCAGTAGCAGCAGAGTTTGTGAAAGTGGCAAGTGAATGGGGGCTGACTGTGAGTACTGAGAAGACAAAAGGGATGGTTGTTGGTGAGGGATTGAATGAGAGTGATGTCAGACCAGTGCAGGTGGAGGGTGGCTCTGTGGATGTAGTCCAGGACTTCACATACTTGGGTGCTAACATCTCAAGAGATGGGGAGATCACTAGTGAGGTGACTAGAAGAATTACTAAAGAAGCTAGAGCATTTGGATGTTTGAGGGTGCCAGTATTTAAGAACAAAGACCTCTCATTGGCCACAAAGAGAGCAGTGTATAGGGCAGTTGTTCTAGCTGTATTACTGTATGGAGCTGAAACTTGGACGATGAAGGCTGTGCATACAAGACATTTGAATTCTTTTCATAACCGTTGTATTCGGACAATCCTGGGTGTGACGAGGCACCAACAAGGAATGAAAGATTAACATCTTAAAGCCTATTACATAGGTTTGGCTTGCAGCACCATATTAGGCAGTGTACTGCCCAAGTTTTTTTCTCTGTCAATGACAGCACATAATGTTTATAAGAATAAGAAGCCTGGAGATATATGTATATTTGTGCTTATTGACTCAAGTACTTGTTTTTGTTCATATTTAAGTGACAAATGGAATCCATATTAGGTGGTGTACTGCCCATGTTTTTTTCTCTGTCAATGACAGCACAATATGTTTATAAGAATAGGAAGCGTGGAGATGTATGTATATTTGTGCTTATTGACTTAAGTACTTGTTTTTGTTCATATTTAAGTGACAAATGGAATCCATATTAGGCGGTGTACTGCCCATGTTTTTTTCTCTGTCAATGACAGTTAATGTTTATAAGAATAGGAAACTTGGATATATATGCATTTTGTGCTTGTAGACTTAAGTACTTGTTTTTGTTCATATTTAAGGGACACAGGAATCCATATTAGGCGATGTACTGCATGTTTTTTCCTATGCTACAACCTAGCAACCCTGCCTCACACTGCTAGCAAGCTCACTCGCAATGTCTGCACTAATCTTTGTTCATTTTTGTCACCATTTAGTCCACAACCAAAGCTCTGAATATTCAGAAATTCGCTATCAGCACTCTCAAAATTGTATAACAGTTCTATTCCTGTGGTATGGTAAAAGCATGAGCTACTCTGTAGTTGCAGTTCTCAAAAAACATCATTGCCAGTCAATGCATGCCAATACATTTTCTATTATGCATGTGATTCACTGATACCATAAGTAGTTGTGGCAGGTAGTACTTGACGTAATCATGCAAGCCTCCTATTGACCACTGCCTCAATTAGGCGGCAGAACAACTTTGGTATAGCCATATCCCCAGACCCTTTCCAAGCGTAGTAATTTGGTAAAGGGTTGAGCTACACCAGACTATTCTAGGGGAGGGTTTAAACTGACCCCTCCCCCTTATCTAGCAGGCCACGCCTTCAAAAGACGATGGAAGGATCTGGTGCCAAAGGTATATCAATTTGCCCACAGAAGTGCAATTAACAGTGTCCTGGTTGGTGATTTATTTGCACAATCAATATTTGAACAGTTTGATCAGTTGCCAGCCTGTTCTGCTTCTTATACTCCCTACTTTAACCAAAAATATAAAACACAGGTGCCATTTGCAATAAACACAACAGAAGTATGGTTCCATGTGGAAGGGAACACAATCTGTAGCCACACACACACCAGATCCATCTAGGAAGGTGTGGCCAGACAGATTAAGCCACACACCCTTTAGATCTGTCCCTTCACCAATTTAAAAATGGGCTGTCTCAGTGAACCTCTGTGTATGAAGCCACACACACCTAATTTTTTTTGTGGCAAGCATCAAAATTCTGTGAAATAATACAATTCCAATAAAAAAATTTATTCAATTTTTATGGGAAATAGCAATTCAATAGGGAAATAGCAATTTAATTGAATATCGAAGTGATGAATAAAGCCCTGTCCACACTGCACAATAAAACCGGTTCACCCGTGTGTGGAACTGGTTCCACACGTCTACGCTATACCTGGTTTCATCCCAACAGGTTCTACCCGGTTTCACCTGATACCTTCAGAAGAATACGCTTCAAGCGGCTCAGATTTATTGAACATACCTGTGGCTTTATTGCTGATGTTTGCTATTTGGAGTTTAGCTACTAAATGCTCTCTCCCCCCTCTCTTTGTGCGATGACATTGCGGAGGGAAAAAGACAGAACAATGGAGCACACCAGAAAATAAAATACCCTGTTTCTATACGTGGTAGAGGAAAATCAATTAATCTCCCCAGCCTATTATTTAGCCCACGCAGGTGATGTGGAGCAGGTTCAGCACTATCTAGTGTGGACGCAAGAAAACGTTTGAACCGGGTGTTGCTGGACACCTGTTTGTAGTGTGGACAGGGCTTAACTTAATATTCCCATATCAAGATTAAATCTGGGCTCTCTGTGGGAAGGCCTTAAATGAACAAAGCGTTCATGGTTTTAAAAAATACACACGAGATCAAAACTAATTGGGAGGCAGGGGGGGAGGGGAAGGTGGAGAAATAATAGCTTATGAATTTCAGAGCTCAAAACCATAATATTACATAGGGTGGTGGAGGGAGTGAGGGGGGAGGGGGGGACCAGGGGAGTGAGAGGGATCAGATTTCAATACTGTGCAAATAAAATTTAAACTTTGATTGTACCATTGAAAGAAAACTAAAGGGTTAACCATACTACTTATGAAACAGACTCAGCATATATATATATATATATCTTTAATTGGATGAGGTTCAAGCTCTGCTGCATTTATACAGAGCTGAAAGTATTTACACTAAAGATATGACAAGCTAAGAAGCAGTGCTGGTTATCCAAACACTGAAATCAAAACTATTCACAGAGTATAACTTACAGTCAGTCTCTATTTCCTCTCTTGGCACAAATCTGTTGGTGAGGAGGTTCTTGTCAGGCACTACAAACTGGACCAGTGAAGAGCAGCTCTGCAATCCATTGGTTAGGGATTCTGGTATGGAAGTGTTGACATCATTCCATACAATCAGAACTTTGTGGAAAATAGGCATGCTGCAGTAGTGCTTGATCAGTCTATCCAAAATCTGCTCTCTCTTGTATGTCTGTGCCACAAATGTGCACCTTTCCTCTGGTGAATCGACTCTGTAGATCTTATTCTCATAACGACTAAGCTTCGCTTTTAGAGTTTCAGCAGCGGTGGGTTTAGCGTACTGGCCAGGTCCCCGAGGGTCCAGGAATGGAGCTCCATCAGGTCTCACAATATAGTTCGCCTTGGTAGTGTCAGGAACATAGTCTGGCCTTACCAAAGCATAGAGGTGTTTCATATGCCCAAAGCCTGCGGGAGGAACGAACCATAATAACACGACCACTGTCAATGAACCACTGAGGCAACTAGCCCAAAATACACACTTCTTCGAACTCAACGACATCATGGCTTTCCCAATTACGCTAGTATATTTAGCATATTTAGCATATTTTCAGAGCATAATTGGTAGCTGGGAGCATTATTGGTAACTCCGGTGCATAATTGGTGGTTGGGAGTTGAGAAAGCTGAATATACCTGTACTGGATCACTTTTCAATATAACGGATTAATAACATATTTCTTGCTGTATGAAATCAAGATTATTTTGGAAGACAAAAACCAGATTATCAGCGCCAACATATTCACAACACACATTGATGATATATCCTTTCTTTTCTCTATTGCTACTACAGTTCATTATCCCAACATTGCTGCTATTTGCTATATGATTACTTTGGTTGAGGTTTTATAATGATCTCAAAGTATTATTGAATACATTCAAAACATCCCTTCTTTTTTGTCCTGCCAAAGTGTGTGAACTTAAACATACCAATGTTGATATTGAAGTTTTAAAAATTTTCCTCTTTTTCACTCTGTTCATCCAGATGATATGAAAGCTGGGCTACCCATGTATTGATCCCAAGCTGTGGGTGTGTCTGCTGAAGTTTTAAAATCACACTGGTGGCCAAACACTGAGTATAAACTACCAAGATGGTCCAGTGCTGGTAAGCAAGTGATTTCAGTACAGCCTTGGTCAGCTGTAGCTGAAAGATACTCAAAATTCTTTCAATGAAAGACAAAGCTGTTATTGGGAATATTATTAATAATTTTCTTTTTTTGTTGTTGACACTTTTATGAATTTGCCTTTGATTTGAAATGAATATTTTTTAACCTTATGAAATTGATGATCTATGTGGGAATAATTAATTATATAAATATAAAGCATAATTGGTACTTTCAGAAGCATAATTTAAAAATTAGCATAAGTGGGAAGGCCTACCCAAAGCCATACAGCCCTTGTGGTAATGCAGGAAAATGATCCCCGTGGCCAAATTAATTTACCACCTCAAAGCTGTATGTGAATATGTGAAATAGTACCAAAAGGGCACCAAGTACCTGCTACGTTTTGTTTCTCCATTGTTGCAATTTTTTTTGTTTTGTTTTTATGGTTTTTTATAGTCCTGCTATGTAGCCAGTTATCCCATTAAAAATTTGATCTTTACGTGCATCGAACAAAAATTAAAACATCTTGCTACAGAACATGTATATGAAGTGTAAAGGGAAGACCAGATTTACTCCAGAGTTCCTTTGTATGTGACCATTGAAATTTCATGCAAACTATCAAGTATAGGATAGGGCAGGGTCCCAGATACTTAAAATTTCAATGACATTTGACATGTCCAACAACAGGATGTATCACATTTTATGCATCTGAAATTCCGATGACATTTGACATGTATGGTATATTTTGCAGATGAAACATTTCACCTATCCACAGAGATTCTGGACACGTCCTACATATTGGAGATATTAACTTTTATGTTATTGTCATGCATAGAAAATGTTACATGCTGTATACCCATCATGCACTAATGCAGTTAAACTATCAATGTGGAAAAATAGCTTTTAAAGTCGGTGTAAGTGTCTTATAAATTAATTATAACAATAACATTCACTAGTATAACATGGAGAACGAAGAAGATTTATCACATACT